>CAJZLR020000059.1:0-26058 GCA_916050605.2 Platycheirus albimanus | reverse complement strand
CATCAACATCAACATCAACATCAACATCAACATCAACATCAACATCAACATCAACATCAACATCAACATCAACATCAACATCAACATCAACATCAACATCAACATCAACATCAACATCAACATCAACATCAACATCAACATCAACATCAACATCAACATCAACATCAACATCAACATCAACATCAACATCAACATCAACATCAACATCAACATCAACATCAACATCAACATCAACATCAACATCAACATCAACATCAACATCAACATCAACATCAACATCAACATCAACATCAACATCAACATCAACAACATCAACATCAACATCAACAACATCAACATCAACATCAACATCAACATCAACATCAACATCAACATCAACATCAACATCAACATCAACATCAACATCAACATCAACATCAACATCAACATCAACATCAACATCAACATCAACATCAACATCAACATCAACATCAACATCAACATCAACATCAACATCAACATCAACATCAACATCAACATCAACATCAACATCAACATCAACATCAACATCAACATCAACATCAACATCAACATCAACATCAACATCAACATCAACATCAACATCAACATCAACATCAACATCAACATCAACATCAACATCAACATCAACATCAACATCAACATCAACATCAACATCAACATCAACATCAACATCAACATCAACATCAACATCAACATCAACATCAACATCAACATCAACATCAACATCAACATCAACATCAACATCAACATCAACATCAACATCAACATCAACATCAACATCAACATCAACATCAACATCAACATCAACATCAACATCAACATCAACATCAACATCAACATCAACATCAACATCAACATCAACATCAACATCAACATCAACATCAACATCAACATCAACATCAACATCAACATCAACATCAACATCAACATCAACATCAACATCAACATCAACATCAACATCAACATCAACATCAACATCAACATCAACATCAACATCAACATCAACATCAACATCAACATCAACATCAACATCAACATCAACATCAACATCAACATCAACATCAACATCAACATCAACATCAACATCAACATCAACATCAACATCAACATCAACATCAACATCAACATCAACATCAACATCAACATCAACATCAACATCAACATCAACATCAACATCAACATCAACATCAACATCAACATCAACATCAACATCAACATCAACATCAACATCAACATCAACATCAACATCAACATCAACATCAACATCAACATCAACATCAACATCAACATCAACATCAACATCAACATCAACATCAACATCAACATCAACATCAACATCAACATCAACATCAACATCAACATCAACATCAACATCAACATCAACATCAACATCAACATCAACATCAACATCAACATCAACATCAACATCAACATCAACATCAACATCAACATCAACATCAACATCAACATCAACATCAACATCAACATCAACATCAACATCAACATCAACATCAACATCAACATCAACATCAACATCAACATCAACATCAACATCAACATCAACATCAACATCAACATCAACATCAACATCAACATCAACATCAACATCAACATCAACATCAACATCAACATCAACATCAACATCAACATCAACATCAACATCAACATCAACATCAACATCAACATCAACATCAACATCAACATCAACATCAACATCAACATCAACATCAACATCAACATCAACATCAACATCAACATCAACATCAACATCAACATCAACATCAACATCAACATCAACATCAACATCAACATCAACATCAACATCAACATCAACATCAACATCAACATCAACATCAACATCAACATCAACATCAACATCAACATCAACATCAACATCAACATCAACATCAACATCAACATCAACATCAACATCAACATCAACATCAACATCAACATCAACATCAACATCAACATCAACATCAACATCAACATCAACATCAACATCAACATCAACATCAACATCAACATCAACATCAACATCAACATCAACATCAACATCAACATCAACATCAACATCAACATCAACATCAACATCAACATCAACATCAACATCAACATCAACATCAACATCAACATCAACATCAACATCAACATCAACATCAACATCAACATCAACATCAACATCAACATCAACATCAACATCAACATCAACATCAACATCAACATCAACATCAACATCAACATCAACATCAACATCAACATCAACATCAACATCAACATCAACATCAACATCAACATCAACATCAACATCAACATCAACATCAACATCAACATCAACATCAACATCAACATCAACATCAACATCAACATCAACATCAACATCAACATCAACATCAACATCAACATCAACATCAACATCAACATCAACATCAACATCAACATCAACATCAACATCAACATCAACATCAACATCAACATCAACATCAACATCAACATCAACATCAACATCAACATCAACATCAACATCAACATCAACATCAACATCAACATCAACATCAACATCAACATCAACATCAACATCAACATCAACATCAACATCAACATCAACATCAACATCAACATCAACATCAACATCAACATCAACATCAACATCAACATCAACATCAACATCAACATCAACATCAACATCAACATCAACATCAACATCAACATCAACATCAACATCAACATCAACATCAACATCAACATCAACATCAACATCAACATCAACATCAACATCAACATCAACATCAACATCAACATCAACATCAACATCAACATCAACATCAACATCAACATCAACATCAACATCAACATCAACATCAACATCAACATCAACATCAACATCAACATCAACATCAACATCAACATCAACATCAACATCAACATCAACATCAACATCAACATCAACATCAACATCAACATCAACATCAACATCAACATCAACATCAACATCAACATCAACATCAACATCAACATCAACATCAACATCAACATCAACATCAACATCAACATCAACATCAACATCAACATCAACATCAACATCAACATCAACATCAACATCAACATCAACATCAACATCAACATCAACATCAACATCAACATCAACATCAACATCAACATCAACATCAACATCAACATCAACATCAACATCAACATCAACATCAACATCAACATCAACATCAACATCAACATCAACATCAACATCAACATCAACATCAACATCAACATCAACATCAACATCAACATCAACATCAACATCAACATCAACATCAACATCAACATCAACATCAACATCAACATCAACATCAACATCAACATCAACATCAACATCAACATCAACATCAACATCAACATCAACATCAACATCAACATCAACATCAACATCAACATCAACATCAACATCAACATCAACATCAACATCAACATCAACATCAACATCAACATCAACATCAACATCAACATCAACATCAACATCAACATCAACATCAACATCAACATCAACATCAACATCAACATCAACATCAACATCAACATCAACATCAACATCAACATCAACATCAACATCAACATCAACATCAACATCAACATCAACATCAACATCAACATCAACATCAACATCAACATCAACATCAACATCAACATCAACATCAACATCAACATCAACATCAACATCAACATCAACATCAACATCAACATCAACATCAACATCAACATCAACATCAACATCAACATCAACATCAACATCAACATCAACATCAACATCAACATCAACATCAACATCAACATCAACATCAACATCAACATCAACATCAACATCAACATCAACATCAACATCAACATCAACATCAACATCAACATCAACATCAACATCAACATCAACATCAACATCAACATCAACATCAACATCAACATCAACATCAACATCAACATCAACATCAACATCAACATCAACATCAACATCAACATCAACATCAACATCAACATCAACATCAACATCAACATCAACATCAACATCAACATCAACATCAACATCAACATCAACATCAACATCAACATCAACATCAACATCAACATCAACATCAACATCAACATCAACATCAACATCAACATCAACATCAACATCAACATCAACATCAACATCAACATCAACATCAACATCAACATCAACATCAACATCAACATCAACATCAACATCAACATCAACATCAACATCAACATCAACATCAACATCAACATCAACATCAACATCAACATCAACATCAACATCAACATCAACATCAACATCAACATCAACATCAACATCAACATCAACATCAACATCAACATCAACATCAACATCAACATCAACATCAACATCAACATCAACATCAACATCAACATCAACATCAACATCAACATCAACATCAACATCAACATCAACATCAACATCAACATCAACATCAACATCAACATCAACATCAACATCAACATCAACATCAACATCAACATCAACATCAACATCAACATCAACATCAACATCAACATCAACATCAACATCAACATCAACATCAACATCAACATCAACATCAACATCAACATCAACATCAACATCAACATCAACATCAACATCAACATCAACATCAACATCAACATCAACATCAACATCAACATCAACATCAACATCAACATCAACATCAACATCAACATCAACATCAACATCAACATCAACATCAACATCAACATCAACATCAACATCAACATCAACATCAACATCAACATCAACATCAACATCAACATCAACATCAACATCAACATCAACATCAACATCAACATCAACATCAACATCAACATCAACATCAACATCAACATCAACATCAACATCAACATCAACATCAACATCAACATCAACATCAACATCAACATCAACATCAACATCAACATCAACATCAACATCAACATCAACATCAACATCAACATCAACATCAACATCAACATCAACATCAACATCAACATCAACATCAACATCAACATCAACATCAACATCAACATCAACATCAACATCAACATCAACATCAACATCAACATCAACATCAACATCAACATCAACATCAACATCAACATCAACATCAACATCAACATCAACATCAACATCAACATCAACATCAACATCAACATCAACATCAACATCAACATCAACATCAACATCAACATCAACATCAACATCAACATCAACATCAACATCAACATCAACATCAACATCAACATCAACATCAACATCAACATCAACATCAACATCAACATCAACATCAACATCAACATCAACATCAACATCAACATCAACATCAACATCAACATCAACATCAACATCAACATCAACATCAACATCAACATCAACATCAACATCAACATCAACATCAACATCAACATCAACATCAACATCAACATCAACATCAACATCAACATCAACATCAACATCAACATCAACATCAACATCAACATCAACATCAACATCAACATCAACATCAACATCAACATCAACATCAACATCAACATCAACATCAACATCAACATCAACATCAACATCAACATCAACATCAACATCAACATCAACATCAACATCAACATCAACATCAACATCAACATCAACATCAACATCAACATCAACATCAACATCAACATCAACATCAACATCAACATCAACATCAACATCAACATCAACATCAACATCAACATCAACATCAACATCAACATCAACATCAACATCAACATCAACATCAACATCAACATCAACATCAACATCAACATCAACATCAACATCAACATCAACATCAACATCAACATCAACATCAACATCAACATCAACATCAACATCAACATCAACATCAACATCAACATCAACATCAACATCAACATCAACATCAACATCAACATCAACATCAACATCAACATCAACATCAACATCAACATCAACATCAACATCAACATCAACATCAACATCAACATCAACATCAACATCAACATCAACATCAACATCAACATCAACATCAACATCAACATCAACATCAACATCAACATCAACATCAACATCAACATCAACATCAACATCAACATCAACATCAACATCAACATCAACATCAACATCAACATCAACATCAACATCAACATCAACATCAACATCAACATCAACATCAACATCAACATCAACATCAACATCAACATCAACATCAACATCAACATCAACATCAACATCAACATCAACATCAACATCAACATCAACATCAACATCAACATCAACATCAACATCAACATCAACATCAACATCAACATCAACATCAACATCAACATCAACATCAACATCAACATCAACATCAACATCAACATCAACATCAACATCAACATCAACATCAACATCAACATCAACATCAACATCAACATCAACATCAACATCAACATCAACATCAACATCAACATCAACATCAACATCAACATCAACATCAACATCAACATCAACATCAACATCAACATCAACATCAACATCAACATCAACATCAACATCAACATCAACATCAACATCAACATCAACATCAACATCAACATCAACATCAACATCAACATCAACATCAACATCAACATCAACATCAACATCAACATCAACATCAACATCAACATCAACATCAACATCAACATCAACATCAACATCAACATCAACATCAACATCAACATCAACATCAACATCAACATCAACATCAACATCAACATCAACATCAACATCAACATCAACATCAACATCAACATCAACATCAACATCAACATCAACATCAACATCAACATCAACATCAACATCAACATCAACATCAACATCAACATCAACATCAACATCAACATCAACATCAACATCAACATCAACATCAACATCAACATCAACATCAACATCAACATCAACATCAACATCAACATCAACATCAACATCAACATCAACATCAACATCAACATCAACATCAACATCAACATCAACATCAACATCAACATCAACATCAACATCAACATCAACATCAACATCAACATCAACATCAACATCAACATCAACATCAACATCAACATCAACATCAACATCAACATCAACATCAACATCAACATCAACATCAACATCAACATCAACATCAACATCAACATCAACATCAACATCAACATCAACATCAACATCAACATCAACATCAACATCAACATCAACATCAACATCAACATCAACATCAACATCAACATCAACATCAACATCAACATCAACATCAACATCAACATCAACATCAACATCAACATCAACATCAACATCAACATCAACATCAACATCAACATCAACATCAACATCAACATCAACATCAACATCAACATCAACATCAACATCAACATCAACATCAACATCAACATCAACATCAACATCAACATCAACATCAACATCAACATCAACATCAACATCAACATCAACATCAACATCAACATCAACATCAACATCAACATCAACATCAACATCAACATCAACATCAACATCAACATCAACATCAACATCAACATCAACATCAACATCAACATCAACATCAACATCAACATCAACATCAACATCAACATCAACATCAACATCAACATCAACATCAACATCAACATCAACATCAACATCAACATCAACATCAACATCAACATCAACATCAACATCAACATCAACATCAACATCAACATCAACATCAACATCAACATCAACATCAACATCAACATCAACATCAACATCAACATCAACATCAACATCAACATCAACATCAACATCAACATCAACATCAACATCAACATCAACATCAACATCAACATCAACATCAACATCAACATCAACATCAACATCAACATCAACATCAACATCAACATCAACATCAACATCAACATCAACATCAACATCAACATCAACATCAACATCAACATCAACATCAACATCAACATCAACATCAACATCAACATCAACATCAACATCAACATCAACATCAACATCAACATCAACATCAACATCAACATCAACATCAACATCAACATCAACATCAACATCAACATCAACATCAACATCAACATCAACATCAACATCAACATCAACATCAACATCAACATCAACATCAACATCAACATCAACATCAACATCAACATCAACATCAACATCAACATCAACATCAACATCAACATCAACATCAACATCAACATCAACATCAACATCAACATCAACATCAACATCAACATCAACATCAACATCAACATCAACATCAACATCAACATCAACATCAACATCAACATCAACATCAACATCAACATCAACATCAACATCAACATCAACATCAACATCAACATCAACATCAACATCAACATCAACATCAACATCAACATCAACATCAACATCAACATCAACATCAACATCAACATCAACATCAACATCAACATCAACATCAACATCAACATCAACATCAACATCAACATCAACATCAACATCAACATCAACATCAACATCAACATCAACATCAACATCAACATCAACATCAACATCAACATCAACATCAACATCAACATCAACATCAACATCAACATCAACATCAACATCAACATCAACATCAACATCAACATCAACATCAACATCAACATCAACATCAACATCAACATCAACATCAACATCAACATCAACATCAACATCAACATCAACATCAACATCAACATCAACATCAACATCAACATCAACATCAACATCAACATCAACATCAACATCAACATCAACATCAACATCAACATCAACATCAACATCAACATCAACATCAACATCAACATCAACATCAACATCAACATCAACATCAACATCAACATCAACATCAACATCAACATCAACATCAACATCAACATCAACATCAACATCAACATCAACATCAACATCAACATCAACATCAACATCAACATCAACATCAACATCAACATCAACATCAACATCAACATCAACATCAACATCAACATCAACATCAACATCAACATCAACATCAACATCAACATCAACATCAACATCAACATCAACATCAACATCAACATCAACATCAACATCAACATCAACATCAACATCAACATCAACATCAACATCAACATCAACATCAACATCAACATCAACATCAACATCAACATCAACATCAACATCAACATCAACATCAACATCAACATCAACATCAACATCAACATCAACATCAACATCAACATCAACATCAACATCAACATCAACATCAACATCAACATCAACATCAACATCAACATCAACATCAACATCAACATCAACATCAACATCAACATCAACATCAACATCAACATCAACATCAACATCAACATCAACATCAACATCAACATCAACATCAACATCAACATCAACATCAACATCAACATCAACATCAACATCAACATCAACATCAACATCAACATCAACATCAACATCAACATCAACATCAACATCAACATCAACATCAACATCAACATCAACATCAACATCAACATCAACATCAACATCAACATCAACATCAACATCAACATCAACATCAACATCAACATCAACATCAACATCAACATCAACATCAACATCAACATCAACATCAACATCAACATCAACATCAACATCAACATCAACATCAACATCAACATCAACATCAACATCAACATCAACATCAACATCAACATCAACATCAACATCAACATCAACATCAACATCAACATCAACATCAACATCAACATCAACATCAACATCAACATCAACATCAACATCAACATCAACATCAACATCAACATCAACATCAACATCAACATCAACATCAACATCAACATCAACATCAACATCAACATCAACATCAACATCAACATCAACATCAACATCAACATCAACATCAACATCAACATCAACATCAACATCAACATCAACATCAACATCAACATCAACATCAACATCAACATCAACATCAACATCAACATCAACATCAACATCAACATCAACATCAACATCAACATCAACATCAACATCAACATCAACATCAACATCAACATCAACATCAACATCAACATCAACATCAACATCAACATCAACATCAACATCAACATCAACATCAACATCAACATCAACATCAACATCAACATCAACATCAACATCAACATCAACATCAACATCAACATCAACATCAACATCAACATCAACATCAACATCAACATCAACATCAACATCAACATCAACATCAACATCAACATCAACATCAACATCAACATCAACATCAACATCAACATCAACATCAACATCAACATCAACATCAACATCAACATCAACATCAACATCAACATCAACATCAACATCAACATCAACATCAACATCAACATCAACATCAACATCAACATCAACATCAACATCAACATCAACATCAACATCAACATCAACATCAACATCAACATCAACATCAACATCAACATCAACATCAACATCAACATCAACATCAACATCAACATCAACATCAACATCAACATCAACATCAACATCAACATCAACATCAACATCAACATCAACACATCAACATCAACATCAACATCAACATCAACATCAACATCAACATCAACATCAACATCAACATCCACATCAACATCAACATCAACATCAACATCAACATCAACATCAACATCAACATCAACATCAACATCAACATCAACATCAACATCAACATCAACATCAACATCAACATCAACATCAACATCAACATCAACATCAACATCAACATCAACATCAACATCAACATCAACATCAACATCAACATCAACATCAACATCAACATCAACATCAACATCAACATCAACATCAACATCAACATCAACATCAACATCAACATCAACATCAACATCAACATCAACATCAACATCAACATCAACATCAACATCAACATCAACATCAACATCAACATCAACATCAACATCAACATCAACATCAACATCAACATCAACATCAACATCAACATCAACATCAACATCAACATCAACATCAACATCAACATCAACATCAACATCAACATCAACATCAACATCAACATCAACATCAACATCAACATCAACATCAACATCAACATCAACATCAACATCAACATCAACATCAACATCACATCAACATCAACATCAACATCAACATCAACATCAACATCAACATCAACATCAACATCAACATCAACATCAACATCAACATCAACATCAACATCAACATCAACATCAACATCAACATCAACATCAACATCAACATCAACATCAACATCAACATCAACATCAACATCAACATCAACATCAACATCAACATCAACATCAACATCAACATCAACATCAACATCAACATCAACATCAACATCAACATCAACATCAACATCAACATCAACATCAACATCAACATCAACATCAACATCAACATCAACATCACATCAACATCAACATCAACATCAACATCAACATCAACATCAACATCAACATCAACATCAACATCAACATCAACATCAACATCAACATCAACATCAACATCAACATCAACATCAACATCAACATCAACATCAACATCAACATCAACATCAACATCAACATCACATCAACATCAACATCAACATCAACATCAACATCAACATCAACATCAACATCAACATCAACATCAACATCAACAACATCAACATCAACATCAACATCAACATCAACATCAACATCAACATCAACATCAACATCAACATCAACATCAACATCAACATCAACATCAACATCAACATCAACATCAACATCAACATCAACATCAACATCAACATCAACATCAACATCAACATCAACATCAACATCAACATCAACATCAACATCAACATCAACATCAACATCAACATCAACATCAACATCAACATCAACATCAACATCAACATCAACATCACATCAACATCAACATCAACATCAACATCAACATCAACATCAACCTCAACATCAACATCAACATCAACATCAACATCACTCAACATCAACATCAACATCAACATCAACATCAACATCAACATCAACATCAACATCAACATCAACATCAACATCAACATCAACATCAACATCAACATCAACATCAACATCAACATCAACATCAACATCAACATCACATCAACATCAACATCAACATCAACATCAACATCAACATCAACATCAACATCAACATCAACATCAACATCAACATCAACATCAACATCAACATCAACATCAACATCAACATCAACATCAACATCAACATCAACATCAACATCAACATCAACATCAACATCAACATCAACATCAACATCAACATCAACATCAACATCAACATCAACATCAACATCAACATCAACATCAACATCAACATCAACATCAACATCAACATCAACATCAACATCACAACATCAACATCAACATCAACATCAACATCAACATCAACAACAACATCAACATCAACATCAACATCAACATCAACATCAACATCAACATCAACATCAACATCAACATCAACATCAACATCACCATCATCAACATCAACATCACATCAACATCAACATCAACATCAACATCAACATCAACATCAACATCAACATCAACATCAACATCAACATCAACATCAACATCAACATCAACATCAACCAACACCAACACCAACACCAACACCAACACCAACACCAACACCACATCAACATCACATCAACATCAACATCAACATCAACATCAACATCACATCAACATCAACATCAACATCAACATCAACATCAACATCAACATCACATCAACATCAACATCAACATCAACATCAACATCAACATCAACACCAACACCAACATCAACACCACATCAACATCAACACAACATCAACATCAACATCAACATCAACATCAACATCAACATCAACATCAACATCAACATCAACAACAACAACAACAACATCAACATCAACACAACATCAACATCACATCAACACAACATCAACATCAACATCAACAACAACACAACATCAACATCACATCAACATCAACACAACAACATCAACATCAACATCAACATCAACATCAACATCAACATCAACATCAACATCACATCAACATCAACACAACATCAACATCAACATCAACACAACAACATCAACATCAACACAACATCAAAATCAACATCAACATCAACATCACATCAACATCAACATCAACATCACAACAACACAACCAACATCAACATCAACATCAACACACATCAACATCAACATCAACATCAACATCAACATCAACAACAACATCAACATCAACATCAACATCAACATCAACAACAACAACAACATCAACAACAACAACAACATCAACATCAACATCAACATCACAACAACATCAACATCAACATCAACATCAACATCAACATCAACATCAACATCAACATCAACATCAACATCAACATCAACATCAACATCAACATCACATCAACATCAACATCAACATCAACATCACATCACATCAACATCAACATCAACATCAACATCAACATCAACATCAACATCAACATCAACATCAACACATCAACATCAACATCAACATCAACATCAACATCAACATCAACATCAACATCAACATCAACATCAACATCAACATCAACATCAACATCAACATCAACATCAACATCAACATCAACATCAACATCACATCAACATCAACATCAACATCAACATCAACATCAACATCAACATCAACATCAACATCAACATCAACATCAACACTCAACATCAACATCAACATCAACATCAACATCAACATCAACATCACATCAACATCAACATCAACATCAACATCAACATCAACATCAACATCAACATCAACATCAACATCAACATCAACATCACATACACATACATCAACATCAACATCAACATCAACATCAACATCAACATCAAATCAACATCAACATCAACATCAACATCAACATCACATCAACATCAACATCAACATCAACATCAACATCAACATCAACATCAACATCAACATCAACATCAACATCAACATCAACATCAACATCAACATCAACATCAACATCAACATCACATCAACATCAACATCAACATCAACATCAACATCAACATCAACATCAACATCAACATCAACATCAACATCAACATCAACATCAACATCAACATCAACATCAACATCAACATCAACATCAACATCAACATCAACATCAACATCAACATCAACATCAACATCAACATCAACATCAACATCAACATCAACATCAACATCAACATCAACATCAACATCAACATCAACATCAACATCAACATCAACATCAACATCAACATCAACATCAACATCAACATCAACATCAACATCAACATCAACATCAACATCAACATCAACATCAACATCAACATCAACATCAACATCAACATCAACATCAACATCAACATCAACATCAACATCAATATCAACATCAACATCAACATCAACATCAACATCAACATCAACATCAACATCAACATCAACATCAACATCAACATCAACATCAACATCAACATCAACATCAACATCAACATCAACATCAACATCAACATCAACATCAACATCAACATCAACATCAACATCAACATCAACATCAACATCAACATCAACATCAACATCAACATCAACATCAACATCAACATCAACATCAACATCAACATCAACATCAACATCAACATCAACATCAACATCAACATCAACATCAACATCAACATCAACATCAACATCAACATCAACATCAACATCAACATCAACATCAACATCAACATCAACATCAACATCAATCAACATCAACATCAACATCAACATCAACATCAACTCAACATCAACATCAACATCAACATCAACATCAACATCAACATCAACATCAACATCAACATCAACATCAACATCAACATCAACATCAACATCAACATCAACATCAACATCAACATCAACATCAACATCAACATCAACATCAACATCAACATCAACATCAACATCAACATCAACATCAACATCAACATCAACATCAACATCAACATCAACATCAACATCAACATCAACATCAACATCAACATCAACATCAACATCAACATCAACATCAACATCAACATCAACATCAACATCAACATCAACATCAACATCAACATCAACATCAACATCAACATCAACATCAACATCAACATCAACATCAACATCAACATCAACATCAACATCAACATCAACATCAACATCAACATCAACATCAACATCAACATCAACATCAACATCAACATCAACATCAACATCAACATCAACATCAACATCAACATCAACATCAACATCAACATCAACATCAACATCAACATCAACATCAACATCAACATCAACATCAACATCAACATCAACATCAACATCAACATCAACATCAACATCAACATCAACATCAACATCAACATCAACATCAACATCAACATCAACATCAACATCAACATCAACATCAACATCAACATCAACATCAACATCAACATCAACATCAACATCAACATCAACATCAACATCAACATCAACATCAACATCAACATCAACATCAACATCAACATCAACATCAACATCAACATCAACATCAACATCAACATCAACATCAACATCAACATCAACATCAACATGAACATCAACATCAACATCAACATCAACATCAACATCAACATCAACATCAACATCAACATCAACATCAACATCAACATCAACATCAACATCAACATCAACATCAACATCAACATCAACATCAACATCAACATCAACATCAACATCAACATCAACATCAACATCAACATCAACATCAACATCAACATCAACATCAACATCAACATCAACATCAACATCAACATCAACATCAACATCAACATCAACATCAACATCAACATCAACATCAACATCAACATCAACATCAACATCAACATCAACATCAACATCAACATCAACATCAACATCAACATCAACATCAACATCAACATCAACATCAACATCAACATCAACATCAACATCAACATCAACATCAACATCAACATCAACATCAACATCAACATCAACATCAACATCAACATCAACATCAACATCAACATCAACATCAACATCAACATCAACATCAACATCAACATCAACATCAACATCAACATCAACATCAACATCAACATCAACATCAACATCAACATCAACATCAACATCAACATCAACATCAACATCAACATCAACATCAACATCAACATCAACATCAACATCAACATCAACATCAACATCAACATCAACATCAACATCAACATCAACATCAACATCAACATCAACATCAACATCAACATCAACATCAACATCAACATCAACATCAACATCAACATCAACATCAACATCAACATCAACATCAACATCAACATCAACATCAACATCAACATCAACATCAACATCAACATCAACATCAACATCAACATCAACATCAACATCAACATCAACATCAACATCAACATCAACATCAACATCAACATCAACATCAACATCAACATCAACATCAACATCAACATCAACATCAACATCAACATCAACATCAACATCAACATCAACATCAACATCAACATCAACATCAACATCAACATCAACATCAACATCAACATCAACATCAACATCAACATCAACATCAACATCAACATCAACATCAACATCAACATCAACATCAACATCAACATCAACATCAACATCAACATCAACATCAACATCAACATCAACATCAACATCAACATCAACATCAACATCAACATCAACATCAACATCAACATCAACATCAACATCAACATCAACATCAACATCAACATCAACATCAACATCAACATCAACATCAACATCAACATCAACATCAACATCAACATCAACATCAACATCAACATCAACATCAACATCAACATCAACATCAACATCAACATCAACATCAACATCAACATCAACATCAACATCAACATCAACATCAACATCAACATCAACATCAACATCAACATCAACATCAACATCAACATCAACATCAACATCAACATCAACATCAACATCAACATCAACATCAACATCAACATCAACATCAACATCAACATCAACATCAACATCAACATCAACATCAACATCAACATCAACATCAACATCAACATCAACATCAACATCAACATCAACATCAACATCAACAACATCAACATCAACATCAACATCAACATCAACATCAACATCAACATCAACATCAACATCAACATCAACATCAACATCAACATCAACATCAACATCAACATCAACATCAACATCAACATCAACATCAACATCAACATCAACATCAACATCAACATCAACATCAACATCAACATCAACATCAACATCAACATCAACATCAACATCAACATCAACATCAACATCAACATCAACATCAACATCAACATCAACATCAACATCAACATCAACATCAACATCAACATCAACATCAACATCAACATCAACATCAACATCAACATCAACATCAACATCAACATCAACATCAACATCAACATCAACATCAACATCAACATCAACATCAACATCAACATCAACATCAACATCAACATCAACATCAACATCAACATCAACATCAACATCAACATCAACATCAACATCAACATCAACATCAACATCAACATCAACATCAACATCAACATCAACATCAACATCAACATCAACATCAACATCAACATCAACATCAACATCAACATCAACATCAACATCAACATCAACATCAACATCAACATCAACATCAACATCAACATCAACATCAACATCAACATCAACATCAACATCAACATCAACATCAACATCAACATCAACATCAACATCAACATCAACATCAACATCAACATCAACATCAACATCAACATCAACATCAACAACATCAACATCAACATCAACATCAACATCAACATCAACATCAACATCAACATCATTATCAACATCAACATCAACATCAACATCAACATCAACATCAACATCAACATCAACATCAACATCAACATCAACATCAACATCAACATCAACATCAACATCAACATCAACATCAACATCAACATCAACATCAACATCAACATCAACATCAACATCAACATCAACATCAACATCAACATCAACATCAACATCAACATCAACATCAACATCAACATCAACATCAACATCAACATCAACATCAACATCAACATCAACATCAACATCAACATCAACATCAACATCAACATCAACATCAACATCAACATCAACATCAACATCAACATCAACATCAACATCAACATCAACATCAACATCAACATCAACATCAACATCAACATCAACATCAACATCAACATCAACATCAACATCAACATCAACATCAACATCAACATCAACATCAACATCAACATCAACATCAACATCAACATCAACATCAACATCAACATCAACATCAACATCAACATCAACATCAACATCAACATCAACATCAACATCAACATCAACATCAACATCAACATCAACATCAACATCAACATCAACATCAACATCAACATCAACATCAACATCAACATCAACATCAACATCAACATCAACATCAACATCAACATCAACATCAACATCAACATCAACATCAACATCAACATCAACATCAACATCAACATCAACATCAACATCAACATCAACATCAACATCAACATCAACATCAACATCAACATCAACATCAACATCAACATCAACATCAACATCAACATCAACATCAACATCAACATCAACATCAACATCAACATCAACATCAACATCAACATCAACATCAACATCAACATCAACATCAACATCAACATCAACATCAACATCAACATCAACATCAACATCAACATCAACATCAACATCAACATCAACATCAACATCAACATCAACATCAACATCAACATCAACATCAACATCAACATCAACATCAACATCAACATCAACATCAACATCAACATCAACATCAACATCAACATCAACATCAACATCAACATCAACATCAACATCAACATCAACATCAACATCAACATCAACATCAACATCAACATCAACATCAACATCAACATCAACATCAACATCAACATCAACATCAACATCAACATCAACATCAACATCAACATCAACATCAACATCAACATCAACATCAACATCAACATCAACATCAACATCAACATCAACATCAACATCAACATCAACATCAACATCAACATCAACATCAACATCAACATCAACATCAACATCAACATCAACATCAACATCAACATCAACATCAACATCAACATCAACATCAACATCAACATCAACATCAACATCAACATCAACATCAACATCAACATCAACATCAACATCAACATCAACATCAACATCAACATCAACATCAACATCAACATCAACATCAACATCAACATCAACATCAACATCAACATCAACATCAACATCAACATCAACATCAACATCAACATCAACATCAACATCAACATCAACATCAACATCAACATCAACATCAACATCAACATCAACATCAACATCAACATCAACATCAACATCAACATCAACATCAACATCAACATCAACATCAACATCAACATCAACATCAACATCAACATCAACATCAACATCAACATCAACATCAACATCAACATCAACATCAACATCAACATCAACATCAACATCAACATCAACATCAACATCAACATCAACATCAACATCAACATCAACATCAACATCAACATCAACATCAACATCAACATCAACATCAACATCAACATCAACATCAACATCAACATCAACATCAACATCAACATCAACATCAACATCAACATCAACATCAACATCAACATCAACATCAACATCAACATCAACATCAACATCAACATCAACATCAACATCAACATCAACATCAACATCAACATCAACATCAACATCAACATCAACATCAACATCAACATCAACATCAACATCAACATCAACATCAACATCAACATCAACATCAACATCAACATCAACATCAACATCAACATCAACATCAACATCAACATCAACATCAACATCAACATCAACATCAACATCAACATCAACATCAACATCAACATCAACATCAACATCAACATCAACATCAACATCAACATCAACATCAACATCAACATCAACATCAACATCAACATCAACATCAACATCAACATCAACATCAACATCAACATCAACATCAACATCAACATCAACATCAACATCAACATCAACATCAACATCAACATCAACATCAACATCAACATCAACATCAACATCAACATCAACATCAACATCAACATCAACATCAACATCAACATCAACATCAACATCAACATCAACATCAACATCAACATCAACATCAACATCAACATCAACATCAACATCAACATCAACATCAACATCAACATCAACATCAACATCAACATCAACATCAACATCAACATCAACATCAACATCAACATCAACATCAACATCAACATCAACATCAACATCAACATCAACATCAACATCAACATCAACATCAACATCAACATCAACATCAACATCAACATCAACATCAACATCAACATCAACATCAACATCAACATCAACATCAACATCAACATCAACATCAACATCAACATCAACATCAACATCAACATCAACATCAACATCAACATCAACATCAACATCAACATCAACATCAACATCAACATCAACATCAACATCAACATCAACATCAACATCAACATCAACATCAACATCAACATCAACATCAACATCAACATCAACATCAACATCAACATCAACATCAACATCAACATCAACATCAACATCAACATCAACATCAACATCAACATCAACATCAACATCAACATCAACATCAACATCAACATCAACATCAACATCAACATCAACATCAACATCAACATCAACATCAACATCAACATCAACATCAACATCAACATCAACATCAACATCAACATCAACATCAACATCAACATCAACATCAACATCAACATCAACATCAACATCAACATCAACATCAACATCAACATCAACATCAACATCAACATCAACATCAACATCAACATCAACATCAACATCAACATCAACATCAACATCAACATCAACATCAACATCAACATCAACATCAACATCAACATCAACATCAACATCAACATCAACATCAACATCAACATCAACATCAACATCAACATCAACATCAACATCAACATCAACATCAACATCAACATCAACATCAACATCAACATCAACATCAACATCAACATCAACATCAACATCAACATCAACATCAACATCAACATCAACATCAACATCAACATCAACATCAACATCAACATCAACATCAACATCAACATCAACATCAACATCAACATCAACATCAACATCAACATCAACATCAACATCAACATCAACATCAACATCAACATCAACATCAACATCAACATCAACATCAACATCAACATCAACATCAACATCAACATCAACATCAACATCAACATCAACATCAACATCAACATCAACATCAACATCAACATCAACATCAACATCAACATCAACATCAACATCAACATCAACATCAACATCAACATCAACATCAACATCAACATCAACATCAACATCAACATCAACATCAACATCAACATCAACTTCAACATCAACATCAACATCAACATCAACATCAACATCAACATCAACATCAACATCAACATCAACATCAACATCAACATCAACATCAACATCAACATCAACATCAACATCAACATCAACATCAACATCAACATCAACATCAACATCAACATCAACATCAACATCAACATCAACATCAACATCAACATCAACATCAACATCAACATCAACATCAACATCAACATCAACATCAACATCAACATCAACATCAACATCAACATCAACATCAACATCAACATCAACATCAACATCAACATCAACATCAACATCAACATCAACATCAACATCAACATCAACATCAACATCAACATCAACATCAACATCAACATCAACATCAACATCAACATCAACATCAACATCAACATCAACATCAACATCAACATCAACATCAACATCAACATCAACATCAACATCAACATCAACATCAACATCAACATCAACATCAACATCAACATCAACATCAACATCAACATCAACATCAACATCAACATCAACATCAACATCAACATCAACATCAACATCAACATCAACATCAACATCAACATCAACATCAACATCAACATCAACATCAACATCAACATCAACATCAACATCAACATCAACATCAACATCAACATCAACATCAACATCAACATCAACATCAACATCAACATCAACATCAACATCAACATCAACATCAACATCAACATCAACATCAACATCAACATCAACATCAACATCAACATCAACATCAACATCAACATCAACATCAACATCAACATCAACATCAACATCAACATCAACATCAACATCAACATCAACATCAACATCAACATCAACATCAACATCAACATCAACATCAACATCAACATCAACATCAACATCAACATCAACATCAACATCAACATCAACATCAACATCAACATCAACATCAACATCAACATCAACATCAACATCAACTTCAACATCAACATCAACATCAACATCAACATCAACATCAACATCAACATCAACATCAACATCAACATCAACATCAACATCAACATCAACATCAACATCAACATCAACATCAACATCAACATCAACATCAACATCAACATCAACATCAACATCAACATCAACATCAACATCAACATCAACATCAACATCAACATCAACATCAACATCAACATCAACATCAACATCAACATCAACATCAACATCAACATCAACATCAACATCAACATCAACATCAACATCAACATCAACATCAACATCAACATCAACATCAACATCAACATCAACATCAACATCAACATCAACATCAACATCAACATCAACATCAACATCAACATCAACATCAACATCAACATCAACATCAACATCAACATCAACATCAACATCAACATCAACATCAACATCAACATCAACATCAACATCAACATCAACATCAACATCAACATCAACAACATCAACATCAACATCAACATCAACATCAACATCAACATCAACATCAACATCAACATCAACATCAACATCAACATCAACATCAACATCAACATCAACATCAACATCAACATCAACATCAACATCAACATCAACATCAACATCAACAACAACATCAACATCAACATCAACATCAACATCAACATCAACATCAACATCAACATCAACATCAACATCAACATCAACATCAACATCAACATCAACATCAACATCAACATCAACATCAACATCAACATCAACATCAACATCAACATCAACATCAACATCAACATCAACATCAACATCAACATCAACATCAACATCAACATCAACATCAACATCAACATCAACATCAACATCAACATCAACATCAACATCAACATCAACATCAACATCAACATCAACATCAACATCAACATCAACATCAACATCAACATCAACATCAACATCAACATCAACATCAACATCAACATCAACATCAACATCAACATCAACATCAACATCAACATCAACATCAACATCAACATCAACATCAACATCAACATCAACATCAACATCAACATCAACATCAACATCAACATCAACATCAACATCAACATCAACATCAACATCAACATCAACATCAACATCAACATCAACATCAACATCAACATCAACATCAACATCAACATCAACATCAACATCAACATCAACATCAACATCAACATCAACATCAACATCAACATCAACATCAACATCAACATCAACATCAACATCAACATCAACATCAACATCAACATCAACATCAACATCAACATCAACATCAACATCAACATCAACATCAACATCAACATCAACATCAACATCAACATCAACATCAACATCAACATCAACATCAACATCAACATCAACATCAACATCAACATCAACATCAACATCAACATCAACATCAACATCAACATCAACATCAACATCAACATCAACATCAACATCAACATCAACATCAACATCAACATCAACATCAACATCAACATCAACATCAACATCAACATCAACATCAACATCAACATCAACATCAACATCAACATCAACATCAACATCAACATCAACATCAACATCAACATCAACATCAACATCAACATCAACATCAACATCAACATCAACATCAACATCAACATCAACATCAACATCAACATCAACATCAACATCAACATCAACATCAACATCAACATCAACATCAACATCAACATCAACATCAACATCAACATCAACATCAACATCAACATCAACATCAACATCAACATCAACATCAACATCAACATCAACATCAACATCAACATCAACATCAACATCAACATCAACATCAACATCAACATCAACATCAACATCAACATCAACATCAACATCAACATCAACATCAACATCAACATCAACATCAACATCAACATCAACATCAACATCAACATCAACATCAACATCAACATCAACATCAACATCAACATCAACATCAACATCAACATCAACATCAACATCAACATCAACATCAACATCAACATCAACATCAACATCAACATCAACATCAACATCAACATCAACATCAACATCAACATCAACATCAACATCAACATCAACATCAACATCAACATCAACATCAACATCAACATCAACATCAACATCAACATCAACATCAACATCAACATCAACATCAACATCAACATCAACATCAACATCAACATCAACATCAACATCAACATCAACATCAACATCAACATCAACATCAACATCAACATCAACATCAACATCAACATCAACATCAACATCAACATCAACATCAACATCAACATCAACATCAACATCAACATCAACATCAACATCAACATCAACATCAACATCAACATCAACATCAACATCAACATCAACATCAACATCAACATCAACATCAACATCAACATCAACATCAACATCAACATCAACATCAACATCAACATCAACATCAACATCAACATCAACATCAACATCAACATCAACATCAACATCAACATCAACATCAACATCAACATCAACATCAACATCAACATCAACATCACCATCAACATCAACATCAACATCAACATCAACATCAACATCAACATCAACATCAACATCAACATCAACATCAACATCAACATCAACATCAACATCAACTTCAACATCAACATCAACATCAACATCAACATCAACATCAACATCAACATCAACATCAACATCAACATCAACATCAACATCAACATCAACATCAACATCAACATCAACATCAACATCAACATCAACATCAACATCAACATCAACATCAACATCAACATCAACATCAACATCAACATCAACATCAACATCAACATCAACATCAACATCAACATCAACATCAACATCAACATCAACATCAACATCAACATCAACATCAACATCAACATCAACATCAACATCAACATCAACATCAACATCAACATCAACATCAACATCAACATCAACATCAACACCAACATCAACATCAACATCAACATCAACATCAACATCAACATCAACATCAACATCAACATCAACATCAACATCAACATCAACATCAACATCAACATCAACATCAACATCAACATCAACATCAACATCAACATCAACATCAACATCAACATCAACATCAACATCAACATCAACATCAACATCAACATCAACATCAACATCAACATCAACATCAACATCAACATCAACATCAACATCAACATCAACATCAACATCAACATCAACATCAACATCA
>CAJZLR020000058.1:0-20000 GCA_916050605.2 Platycheirus albimanus | reverse complement strand
ACACACACACACACACACACACACACACACACACACACACACACACACACACACACACACACACACACACACACACACACACACACACACACACACACACACACACACACACACACACACACACACACACACACACACACACACACACACACACACACACACACACACACACACACACACACACACACACACACACACACACACACACACACACACACACACACACACACACACACACACACACACACACACACACACACACACACACACACACACACACACACACACACACACACACACACACACACACACACACACACACACACACACACACACACACACACACACACACACACACACACACACACACACACACACACACACACACACACACACACACACACACACACACACACACACACACACACACACACACACACACACACACACACACACACACACACACACACACACACACACACACACACACACACACACACACACACACACACACACACACACACACACACACACACACACACACACACACACACACACACACACACACACACACACACACACACACACACACACACACACACACACACACACACACACACACACACACACACACACACACACACACACACACACACACACACACACACACACACACACACACACACACACACACACACACACACACACACACACACACACACACACACACACACACACACACACACACACACACACACACACACACACACACACACACACACACACACACACACACACACACCACACACACACACACACACACACACACACACACACACACACACACACACACACACACACACACACACACACACACACACACACACACACACACACACACACACACACACACACACACACACACACACACACACACACACACACACACACACACACACACACACACACACACACACACACACACACACACACACACACACACACACACACACAACACACACACACACACACACACACACACACACACACACACACACACACACACACACACACACACACACACACACACACACACACACACACACACACACACACACACACACACACACACACACACACACACACACACACACACACACACCACACACACACACACACACACACACACACACACACACACACACACACACACACACACACACACACACACACACACACACACACACACACACACACACACACACACACACACACACACACACACACACACACACACACACACACACACACACACACACACACACACACACACACACACACACACACACACACACACACACACACACACACACACACACACACACACACACACACACACACACACACACACACACACACACACACACACACACACACACACACACACACACACACACACCACACACACACACACACACACACACACACACACACACACACACACACACACACACACACACACACACACACACACACACACACACACACACACACACACACACACACACACACACACACACACACACACACACACACACACACACACACACACACACACACACACACACACACCACACACACACACACACACACACACACACACACACACACACACACACACACACACACACACACACACACACACACACACACACACACACACACACACACACACACACACACACACACACACACACACACACACACACACACACACACACACACACACACACACACACAACACACACACACACACACACACACACACACACACACACACACACACACACACACACCACACACACACACACACACACACACACACACACACACACACACACACACACACACACACACACACACACACACACACACACACACACACACACACACACACACACACACACACACACACACACACACACACACACACACACACACACACACACACACACACACACACACACACACACACACACACACACCACACACCCACACACACACACCACACACACACACACACACACACACACACACACACACACACACACACACACACACACACACACACACACACACACACACACACACACACACACACACACACACACACACACACACACACACACCACACACACACACACACACACACACACACACACACACACACACACACACACACACACACACACACACACACACACACACACACACACACACACACACACACACACACACACACACACACACACACACACACACACACACACACACACACACACACACACACACACACACACACCACACACACACACACACACACACACACACACACACACACACACACACACACACACACACACACACACACACACACACACACACACACACACACACACACACACACACACACACACACACACACACACACCACACACACACACACACACACACACACACACACACACACACACACACACACACACACACACACACACACACACACACACACACACACACACACACACACACACACACACACACACACACACACACACACACACACACACACACACACACACACACACACACACACACACACACACACACACACACACACACACACACACACACACACACACACACACACACACACACACACACACACACACACACACACACACACACACACACACACACACACACACACACACACACACACACACACACACACACACACACACACACACACACACACACACACACACACACACACACACACACACACACACACACACACACACACACACACACACACACACACACACACACACACACACACACACACACACACACACACACACACACACACACACACACACACACACACACACACCACACACACACACACACACACACACACACACACACACACACACACACACACACACACACACACACACACACACACACACACACACACACACACACACACACACACACACACACACACACACACACACACACACACACACACACACACACACACACACACACACACACACACACACACACACACACACACACACACACACACACACACACACACACACACACACACACACACACACACACACACACACACACACACACACACACACACACACACACACACACACACACACACACACACACACACACACACACACACACACACACACACACACACACACACACACACACACACACACACACACACACACACACACACACACACACACACACACACACACACACACACACACACACACACACACACACACACACACACACACACACACACACACACACACACACACACACACACACACACACACACACACACACACACACACACACACACACACACACACACACACACACACACACACACACACACACACACACACACACACACACACACACACACACACACACACACACACACACACACACACACACACACACACACACACACACACACACACACACACACACACACACACACACACACACACACACACACACACACACACACACACACACACACACACACACACACACACACACACACACACACACACACACACACACACACACACACACACACACACACACACACACACACACACACACACACACACACACACACACACACACACACACACACACACACACACACACACACACACACACACACACACACACACACACACACACACACACACACACACACACACACACACACACACACACACACACACACACACACACACACACACACACACACACACACACACACACACACACACACACACACACACACACACACACACACACACACACACACACACAACACACACACACACACACACACACACACACACACACACACACACACACACACACACACACACACACACACACACACACACACACACACACACACACACACACACACACACACACACACACACACACACACACACACACACACACACACACACACACACACACACACACACACACACACACACACACACACACCACACACACACACACACACACACACACACACACACACACACACACACACACACACACACACACACACACACACACACACACACACACACACACACACACACCACACACACACACACACACACACACACACACACACACACACACACACACACACACACACACACACACACACACACACACACACACACACACACACACACACACACACACACACACACACACACACACACACACACACACACACACACACACACACACACACACACACACACACACACACACACACACACACACACACACACACACACACACACACACACACACACACACACACACACACACACACACACACACACACACACACACACACACACACACACACACACACACACACACACACACACACACACACACACACACACACACACACACACACACACACACACACACACACACACACACACACACACACACACACACACACACACACACACACACACACACACACACACACACACACACACACACACACACACACACACACACACACACACACACACACACACACACACACACACACACACACACACACACACACACACACACACACACACACACACACACACACACACACACACACACACACACACACACACACACACACACACACACACACACACACACACACACACACACACACACACACACACACACACACACCACACACACACACACACACACACACACACACACACACACACACACACACACACACACACACACACACACACACACACACACACACACACACACACACACACACACACACACACACACACACACACACACACACACACACACACACACACACACACACACACACACACACACACACACACACACACACACACACACACACACACACACACACACACACACACACACACACACACACACACACACACACACACACACACACACACACACACACACACACACACACACACACACACACACACACACACACACACACACACACACACACACACACACCACACACACACACACACACACACACACACACACACACACACACACACACACACACACACACACACACACACACACACACACACACACACACACACACACACACACACACACACACACACACACACACACACACACACACACACACACACACACACACACACACACACACACACACACACACACACACACACACACACACACACACACACACACACACACACACACACACACACACACACACACACACACACACACACACACACACACACACACACACACACACACACACACACACACACACACACACACACACACACACACACACACACACACACCACACACACACACACACACACACACACACACACACACACACACACACACACACACACACACACACACACACACACACACACACACACACACACACACACACACACACACACACACACACACACACACACACACACACACACACACACACACACACACACACACACACACACACACACACACACACACACACACACCACACACACACACACACACACACACACACACACACACACACACACACACACACACACACACACACACACACACACACACACACACACACACACACACACACACACACACACACACACACACACACACACACACACACACACACACACACACACACACACACACACACACACACACACACACACACACACACACACACACACACACACACACACACACACACACACACACACACACACACACACACACACACACACACACACACACACACACACACACACACACCACACACACACACACCACACACACACACACACACACACACACACACACACACACACACACACACACACACACACACACACACACACACACACACACACACACACACACACACACACACACACACACACACACACACACACACACACACACACACACACACACACACACACACACACACACACACACACCACACACACACACACACACACACACACACACACACACACACACACACACACACACACACACACACACACACACACACACACACACACACACACACACACACACACACACACACACACACACACACACACACACACACACACACACACACACACACACACACACACACACACACACACACACACACACACACACACACACACACACACACACACACACACACACACACACACACACACACACACACACACACACACCACACACACACACACACACACACACACACACACACACACACACACACACACACACACACACACACACACACACCACACACACACACACACACACACACACACACACACACACACACACACACACACACACACACACACACACACACACACACACACACACACACACACACACACACACACACACACACACACACACACACACACACACACACACACACACACACACACACCACACACACACACACACACACACACACACACACACACACACACACACACACACACACACACACACACACACACACACACACACACACACACACACACACACACACACACACACACACACACACACACACACACACACACACACACACACACACACACACACACACACACACACACACACACACACACACACACACACACACACACACACACACACACACACACACACACACACACACACACACACACACACACACACACACACACACCACACACACACACACACACACACACACACACACACACACACACACACACACACACACACACACACACCACACACACACACACACACACACACACACACACACCACACACACCACACACACACACACACACACACACACACACACACACACACCACACACACACACACACACACACACACACCACACACACACACACACACACACACACACACACACACACACACACACACACACACACACACACACACACACACACACACACACACACACACACACACACACACACACACACACACACACACACACACACACACACACACACACACACACACACACACACACACACACACACACACACACACACACACACACACACACACACACACACACACACACACACACACACACACACACACACACACACACACACACACACACACACACACACACACACACACACACACACACACACACACACACACACACACACACACACACACACACACACACACACACACACACACACACACACACACACACACACACACACACACACACACACACACACACACACACACACACACACACACACACACACACACACACACACACACACACACACACACACACACACACACACACACACACACACACACACACACACACACACACACACACAACACACACACACACACACACACACACACACACACACACACACACACACACACACACACACACACACACACACACACACACACACACACACACACACACACACACACACACACACACACACACACACACACACACACACACACACACACACACACACACACACACACACACACACACACACACACACACACACACACACACACACACACACACACACACACACACACACACACACACACACACACACACACACACACACACACACACACACACACACACACACACACACACACACACACACACACACACACACACACACACACACACACACACACACACACACACACACACACACACACACACACACACACACACACACACACACACACACACACACACACACACACACACACACACACACACACACACACACACACACACACACACACACACACACACACACACACACACACACACACACACACACACACACACACACACACACACACACACACACACACACACACACACACACACACACACACACACACACACACACACACACACACACACACACACACACACACACACACACACACACACACACACACACACACACACACACACACACACACACACACACACACACACACACACACACACACACACACACACACACACACACACACACACACACACACACACACACACACACACACACACACACACACACACACACACACACACACACACACACACACACACACACACACACACACACACACACACACACACACACACACACACACACACACACACACACACACACACACACACACACACACACACACACACACACACACACACACACACACACACACACACACACACACACACACACACACACACACACACACACACACACACACACACACACACACACACACACACACACACACACACACACACACACACACACACACACACACACACACACACACCACACACACACACACACACACACACACACACACACACACACACACACACACACACACACACACACACACACACACACACACACACACACACACACACACACACACACACACACACACACACACACACACACACACACACACACACACACACACACACACACACACACACACACACACACACACACACACACACACACACACACACACACACACACACACACACACACACACACACACACACACACACACACACACACACACACACACACACACACACACACACACACACACACACACACACACACACACACACACACACACACACACACACACACACACACACACACACACACACACACACACACACACACACACACACACACACACACACACACACACACACACACACACACACACACACACACACACACACACACACACACACACACACACACACACACACACACACACACACACACACACACACACACACACACACACACACACACACACACACACACACACACACACACACACACACACACACACACACACACACACACACACACACACACACACACACACACACACACACACACACACACACACACACACACACACACACACACACACACACACACACACACACACACACACACACACACACACACACACACACACACACACACACACACACACACACACACACACACACACACACACACACACACACACACACACACACACACACACACACACACACACACACACACACACACACACACACACACACACACACACACACACACACACACACACACACACACACACACACACACACACACACACACACACACACACACACACACACACACACACACACACACACACACACACACACACACACACACACACACACACACACACACACACACACACACACACACACACACACACACACACACACACACACACACACACACACACACACACACACACACACACACACACACACACACACACACACACACACACACACACACACACACACACACACACACACACACACACACACACACACACACACACACACACACACACACACACACACACACACACACACACACACACACACACACACACACACACACACACACACACACACACACACACACACACACACACACACACACACACACACACACACACACACACACACACACACACACACACACACACACACACACACACACACACACACACACACACACACACACACACACACACACACACACACACACACACACACACACACACACACACACACACACACACACACACACACACACACACACACACACACACACACACACACACACACACACACACACACACACACACACACACACACACACACACACACACACACACACACACACACACACACACACACACACACACACACACACACACACACACACACACACACACACACACACACACACACACACACACACACACACACACACACACACACACACACACACACACACACACACACACACACACACACACACACACACACACACACACACACACACACACACACACACACACACACACACACACACACACACACACACACACACACACACACACACACACACACACACACACACACACACACACACACACACACACACACACACACACACACACACACACACACACACACACACACACACACACACACACACACACACACACACACACACACACACACACACACACACACACACACACACACACACACACACACACACACACACACACACACACACACACACACACACACACACACACACACACACACACACACACACACACACACACACACACACACACACACACACACACACACACACACACACACACACACACACACACACACACACACACACACACACACACACACACACACACACACACACACACACACACACACACACACACACACACACACACACACACACACACACACACACACACACACACACACACACACACACACACACACACACACACACACACACACACACACACACACACACACACACACACACACACACACACACACACACACACACACACACACACACACACACACACACACACACACACACACACACACACACACACACACACACACACACACACACACACACACACACACACACACATACACACATACACACACACACACACACACACACACACACACACACACACACACACACACACACACACACACACACACACACACACACACACACACACACACACACACACACACACACACACACACACACACACACACACACACACACACACACACACACACACACACACACACACACACACACACACACACACACACACACACACACACACACACACACACACACACACACACACACACACACACACACACACACACACACACACACACACACACACACACACACACACACACACACACACACACACACACACACACACACACACACACACACACACACACACACACACACACACACACACACACACACACACACACACACACACACACACACACACACACACACACTCACACTGTGAGATGCTTTTTAGCTTGTGCTGAGGTAAGATCATCGGGTCCAGGGTCTAATTAAAGAAGCATGAACTTTAATTTATTGAAGGTTGTTTTATTCCAAAATTCTTAACACTAGTTCTAATACAATTTTAATAAGTTTTACAATTTTAATTCATTAGTTCTGGTATTTTATTTTATATAATTTCAAGTATATATAACAGTAGGTATTCTACTTTATATAAATCAAAGAATATAGAGAAGGAGTTCTGGTTTTCTACTTTATACAATTCCGAGTAAATAATCTGACTTCCAATGATCTTAATCTAATTTGACCTGAGATAGCAGGGTCCACTAAGCTCACGGCTGAGATAGCAGCGAACACTATAGGCTCACGGCTGAGATAGCAGCGGACACTAAGCTCACGGCTGAGATAGCAGCGGACACTAAGCTCACGGCTGAGATAGCAGCGGACACTAAGCTCACGGCTGAGATAGCAGCGGACACTATAGACTCACGACTGAGATAGCAGCGGACACTAAGCTCACGGCTGAGATAGCAGCGGACACTAAGCTCACGGCTGAGATAGCAGCGGACACTATAGGCTCACGGCTGAGATAGCAGCGGACACTAAGCTCACGGCTGAGATAGCAGCGGACACTAAGCTCACGGCTGAGATAGCAGCGGACACTATAGGCTAACGACTGAGATAGCAGCGGACACTAAGCTCACGGCTGAGATAGCAGCGGACACTAAGCTCACGGCTGAGATAGCAGCGGACACTATAGGCTCACGGCTGAGATAGCAGCGGACACTAAGCTCACGGCTGAGATAGCAGCGGACACTAAGCTCACGGCTGAGATAGCAGCGGACACTATAGGCTCACGACTGAGATAGCAGCGGACACTAAGCTCACGGCTGAGATAGCAGCGGACACTATAGGCTCACGACTGAGATAGCAGCGGACACTAAGCTCACGGCTGAGATAGCAGCGGACACTATAGGCTCACGACTGAGATAGCAGCGGACACTAAGCTCACGGCTGAGATAGCAGCGGACACTATTTTTAAAACCCAGGAAGCCCACGTCAACTCTGGGATCTAGGTTTTGTCAAAAGAATGAGAGTTCGGCGGTGTACTCGGGATTGGTACTATGTCTACGGTCGGCGGACTCTGGTTTCACTCAATTACTTTTCGGTCTCTTATGCATATTTTTAGTAAGAAGTAAGTGTGAATTATAATGGAAGAAACGAAATTAAATGAAGAGTTCAATTTTGTGTTGGCATACACTCATTATTATTATTTTGTGTATGTGTGGTGGTGGTAGCAAACTGGTTTTTATGAGCTGGCTTGCTTGTTTGCAATTTATTATGTGGCGGTGGGGCGAAGTATAATGCTTCGTCTACAGTGGTGCGGCGGTGGACTGGTTGTCATCGGAATTGCTTGTATGCAATTATGCGGCGGTGGGGACGAAGTTTAATGCTTCGTGATACGGCGGTGGACTGGTTGTCATCGGTATTGCTTGTACGCAATTATGCGGCGGTGGGGGCGAAGTGTTAATGCTTCGTCATATATCGTGATACGGCGGCGGTGGACTGGTTGTCATCGGGGTTGCTTGTATGCGATTATGCATATATGTAACGTTTCGTTACAATCCCCTCTTTCTTTCGGAGACGAGAACCTTCTCGTCTTAACTGCTACTGTTGGCAATCTATTTGTGTTACGGGTGTCTCGTGGGTTGTATGGATTTGCTTGTTATTTCAAAAAAAAAAATTATTATATATTTTTTTTTTAATGTATTTTTTCAATATAGATTTATTTTTTATGAATTTTTTTTCAATATAAAAATTTTTTTTTATATATTTTTTTCTGTTTTTTTTTTTTTTTTTTTTTTTTTTTTTTTTTAATTTTTTTTTTTTTTTTTTTTTTAATATATTTTTTTTTTCTTAAACATAATCAGAACTCCTTCAATAAAAATAAACAGAAATTCTTTCATTGTAACTTAAATCAACTTTATTCCTAAAAAAAAAACTTTTATAACAAAAGAAAAATAAAAAATCGCATAACATAATAAACTTTTATAAAAAAATAACAAAAGAAAATTCAAAATAAAAAAAAATCGCATAACTTCAAAAAAAAACAATATGTGAATAATACCAAAAAAATTACTTTATAAAAATTAGATTTGTTTTTCGGGAAGCTGGATGGTCTTCATTTGTCCCTGGAATTTGAGTACCGCTGTGTTGTGGTTTATAGTCACGTTCACAATACCCATTGGTCCACGGACTCGGAAACGGTGACGTCTAGCGGTACTCGCAAACATGTGGTGTTTGAGGATGTTTATCCCTTTGAACGGGTCTGGTACGTTTTGTAACGGGTGGTTGCTGGATTGCGGCATGGCTAGGGCTTGGGTGATGTCCATGGGTAGAGTGCTGATGCTTGGTGGTGGTTTGGATGGATAAGGGATCGGTGAGGGATTATTTTTAGGCGAACGATGGTGGCTGGTCGATGGGGCATCCGTGAGATCGATGGTTTCTGGCTCCTTGAGCCACTGTTTTCCTGGTGTGGCGGGCTTTGCTGGAGGGTTCGTCTGTTGTTCTGGTGGTGGGGTTGTGCTGCTTTTAGGTCTGGAGTCGGTGTCTGGTTGCGATGGTGGATGACGGACAACGATCCTAGTTGCCTTAAATTTGCTCTCCGCCATCCTCCTCATCTCTCGAATAGCAGCCATTTGCTCCTCTATGGGTATTGGCACAGTTGGTTTTTTTATGAGCTCCACCGACTGGATTTCGATCGGCTGTTTTGCTCTATCCGAGCTTTTAAGCTTCCTAGGGACGGTGGGTTGCCTGACACATGGTGTATATTTTTCCCCGTTGGCGTCTTGTCTCTTGGAGTTTCCTCTGCGGCCTTTGCTGGTACCTGGTTTTGATGTTTCCTCTTCCATGGTTGCGGACTGAATGAAATTTTCTTCCACGTTTTGATATGTTTTTAGGTCTTGTATATGGGCTCGGTATTCCGTTATTTTTTCCTTGTTGTTTATCTCTCCTTCTTTATGCAAGATTACAATTACAGGAGAGATAAATTTTACAACTTTGAACGGTCCATCGTATTTCGGTGCCAATTTTTCCGCGTAGTAGTTTACACCCGAAGAGAGCACTCGGTTTCTTTTATATACTCTCTCTCCAATTCCGGGCTTCCACTTACGTCTGCGTAGGTTGTAATATTTCCCCTGACTCTCTGCGGCCTTCTCTAAGTTGTCTTTCACCAGCTGGTAGAGTGATCGCATTAGTTCTCTTTTTATTGAGAGTGGTTCGTTGATAGAGTTCTTTTCGTTGGCGGGGATGTCAGGCTCCCTTGGTCCCCTTAGCTCCCTTCCGTAATTAATAAAAGCAGGTGAGAAACCGGTTGAGGAATGTTTGCTCGTATTAATCGCAAACGTGAATTCTGGGAGATATTCATCCCAGGTGCGGTGATTATCTTGAACGTATTCGGCGATCATCGTCTTGATTACTCTATTTACCCTCTCAGTTGGGTTTTCTTGCGGGGTGTATGGTGCGGTTAGTCGCTGTTTCATTCCTACTTCTTCGACGAACTCCTGGAATTGGTGGCTGGTAAACTGCGTCCCATTGTCGGATAGTACTATTTTCGGCACTCCAAATCGATTGATGATTCTTTCCCTTAATGCTTGTATTACTCCTTTGGTGGTTGCAACTCTGAGTGGTACGGCTTCTACCCATTTGGAAAATTTGTCCGTCATGACCAGCATCATGGTGTTTCCTCTCATGGACCTTGGTAATGGTCCTACGAAGTCTAGGCAGAGGACTTCCCATGGTTGATCTTCCGGCATGGTATACATTAGTCCACTGGGTTTCTGTTGAGGGCTTTTATATTGGGCACAGACTTTGCAATGACGGACATACTTTGCAATATCTCTGAACATTCCTGGCCAATAATATAGTCTGGAAATTCTAGTTGTTGTCTTTGCTATTCCTAGATGACCTGCCGTAACGACGTCATGGTTGTCTCTTAAAACTGCAGGTTGTTGATGTTTAGGGACACAAAGCTTCCATTCGTTCTGTGCGTCCGACAAAGGGTTCGTCTGATTGAAGCTACGGTATAGCTTATCTCCCTCGATACGGTAGTTCCTAAACCTTTCGGGATCATCCAATACGAGTCTTTGTTGTTTCAGAGTCCAATCTGGTGAATCATCCATACTGGCAGCGAGGAAGTCTGTGCTTGAAATTGGTAATGGGTCTCTGGATAGGGCGTCAGCCACGACGTTCATTGTTCCTTTTCGGTATTGTATTTCGAAGTCGTATTGTTGTAGTTCAATGGCCCAACGTGCTAGTCTCCCCGACGGGTTTTCCAGGGAATGGAGCCATTTCAACGAATGGTGGTCGGTGAGGACTGTGAAGTGGTACCCCTCCAAGTAGGATCTCATCTTTCGAATGCCCCAAAGGATGGCCAAGCATTCTTTCTCTGTAACAGCGTATTTTTTTTCGAGGTCGGTTAAGGTTCTACTGGCATACGCGATGACTTTCTCATGATGGTCCTCCTTTTGAGATAATACCACTCCTAAGCCATCCTGGCTGGCGTCCGTCTGGAGAGTGAAAGGTAGGTCAAAATTAGGACACATTAATACCGGTGCTTCGGTTAGTTTCCTTTTTAAGGTTTGGAACGCGGCTTCCTGGTCAGTTCCCCAACTCCATGGTCTGTTCTTTTTCAATAGTATAGTGAGGGGTGAGGCAAGTGTGGAGAAATCTTGAATAAATCTTCGGTACCAAGACGTGATTCCGAGAATTCGACGTAGCTCTTTAACATTGGACGGAGCCTTTAATTCCCTCACTGCGGAGACTTTGTCGGGGTCTGTGTGTATCCCTTGCTGGCTGACCACGTGTCCCAAGTATTTCAATTCTTTTTTACAGAATTCACACTTCGCAGGGTTTATTCTCAAGTTAGCTGCCCTTAATCGTTGGAACACCACCTGTAGATGCTTGAGATGCTCTGGAAACGTTTTACTGATGATTATTATGTCATCCAGGTAAGCGAATGCATACTCTTCCAGGTCGATGCCTATGATTTGGTCGAGGACGCGTTGAAATGTGGCTGGTGCAGAGTGTAATCCGAAGGGCATTACTTTCCATTGGAACAGTCCACGTCCGGGGACAGTAAACGCCGTGTAAGCACGTGATCGGTATTCTAAGGGAATCTGCCAGTAGCCCTGTTTCAGGTCGATGGTCGAGATAAACTTGGCTCCTCGCAGTTTATCTAAGATGGCGTGGATCTGCGGTAGTGGGTAGGCGTCTTTTATGGAAATCTCGTTTAATTGCCTGTAATCGACGCATAAGCGCCACGAACCATCCTTCTTCTTAACAAGGACTATAGGAGAGCTAAACGGACTGTTCGATGGCTCGATCCTACCACTTTGCAACAACTCGTCGATCTCCTCGTTTATAACCTTTTGCATAGCAGGGTTCCTTGGAAAATATCGTTGCTTGAACGGCTGGTCGGTGGTCAGTCTGATTTGATGAGTGACAGCATTTGACGGTCCTTGTATAGCTTCAAATCGGGGTAGCTCAGAGGTCAAGAAACTCTCTAGCTGTGCTTGTTCCTCTTTTGTTAAACGGTCGTTATTAGCCATGCTGCAAAGGGGATCGGTCCATGGTCTTGAGAGGTCATGCTGAATCAAGAGGTTCCCTCCCATTGTTATTGCAAATCCAGCTTGTTTCAAAATATCCACACCCAGGATGGCGTCTTCGGATAATTCCTTCAGGTATGTGACCTCGCCACTGATAAGGGTATCACCTAAGTTGAATGTTATTGCGAAGTGTTCCCTTGTCACCACGGGGTTACCATTCGCGAGTTGGACATTACACCGCTGATATCGGGTAGGGAGTTTGAGGCTCTTCAACTTCTCCCTGAGTGCGGGTCCGATAAAGGATTTGGTTGAGCCTGTATCGATGAGCGCATTGTATAGTCGCCAACCAATTTTAATAGACACAAAGTAACGAGGGTCTCTCCAGCGCTTGGTGATCGGAGTAGGAATTGGCTCTTCTTTTGGATGGGTTTTCTTTTGGTATCGGCGGCAGTGGCGCTGGATCTCCTGAACTTGCGATGGCATCGGAATATGTTCTACGGGGGTCGAAGGAAGGATATGAGTGGATCTTCTAGGTGGTGTAGCATAGAGGCAGTGGTTCTGGTAGGTGATCCACCAACGGTTGTACGGGTTGACCAGTGTACACGGTTGCCGTGGACCCCTTTTCTTTGCATACGGATGGTCGCAAACGGTAGCACTTATGGTTCCTGGGCTACTCCGCCCTAATATGGCCAATCGTTGTTCCACAGGAGGCGGGTTAGGCATGGGACGGTGCTGGTTAGTTTCGCATACTTCTAGTACCGTGGCTTGGTTCGGGCGTTGGGGTACATAAGCGGCTGCAGTCCTAGTGTTCCAATTTTGTGGGGTTCTGGGTTGCCGGTGGCACTGGCAATCCTTGGTCAGACGACCATCTTCCCCACAAAAAGAGCAGAACAAACGGAACGGACGGTGGCAGTTTTGCTTCTGGTGCCCTCTCTGCTTACAGTTCCAGCAATGTGTGCTTCGGTCGTATGGAAGCGTAGTGTTCTGATGTCGTGCTGGAGGAGGTGGGTTGTATGGAAGCGCAGTGTTCTGATGTCGTGCAGGAGGAGTTGGGTTGTATGCCGCTGAAGGACGTAGGTGACGTTCTTCTGCTCTTACATACTCCAGTTCTTCGGCTAATTCCGTCAGTTCCTCCAGAGATTTAAAATCTCTTCGGCGGATATACAAGCGATATTCAGGTCTGAGGCTATCGTATATACGGTCGACGTTATCCTCAGATGTCATTCTTGGGTGCTGGCGGATGAGGTACTCCATACTCCGTATGAAGTCCTTGACATTTTCTCTTGCTCCTTGTCGCTTCCGCATAATTTCGTCCTCGAGCTTATGGACAAAACGTGTGGGCAGGAAATAACGGAGGAATGCCACACGGAACTGCTCCCAGGTCAAGAACTTGTCTCTATGAATCCGAAACCATTCGAGTGCAGAGCTCCTAAATATTTCTGGGAGTGCTCTCAGCGCCTGGTCTGGCGTTCTATGAACTCTAACGCATTTCCAGAGGTGTCGAATCGGAGGCCCCATTTACGGATGGTGTTCATGCTTTCGACCTCACTACTCATATTTATCCTATAAGGGCTTGGATGAGCCATCTGTAGTGGGTTGTGCTGCTCGGGATGCGGTTGGTTTTGGAGATTAGGAGCGGACTGGTTGTTCATACTGGTTTGTTTATTAGAGGCGTGTTGCTGAGAAGTGTCAGTAACGATTATAGTTGGTGGGGCGGACTTGGTTTCAGGATGCTCTGGATCCTTAACATCCGAGGATTTCTCGTTCGTTGAAGTCTCGGTGTCATCGGGAAATATACGGTCTTGAACTAATTGTGACATTTCTTCACAGAGATTCATTGTTGAGCGGCGGGTACGGGATTCCTTGATATATGCGCTAAATCGCGCTCGAAGTTTATCCACGGAATCATTGGTGTCTAATCCTTTCATCGTCATTCTTTCAACCAGCTCTTTCTTCTTGAGGAGGTATATCCATTGAAGACTCGAGAATATGTCGAAATCGGTCGGTTCTTCTGGGTCTGACATGTGTGACTGGCTCGGATTATCTGGCTGGGTAGGTGGAAAAATGAATGGGCTCTTAAAGTGGTTTTCGGGTATTGGTCGGTAGTTTGATACTACAAGTGCTAAAGCTGGACTGGTAGGCTAAAGCGATTGGAACGGTCGTACGGTGTGAACCTCAATGAGGAGTTGATTCTTCTGGAACGGTCGGTCGGCGGTGGGTGAATCAACCTCAATGAAGTCCCTGCTCGGGCGCCATTTATGAGATGCTTTTTAGCTTGTGCTGAGGTAAGCTCATCGGGTCCAGGGTCTAATTAAAGAAGCATGAACTTTAATTTATTGAAGGTTGTTTTATTCCAAAATTCTTAACACTAGTTCTAATACAATTTTAATAAGTTTTACAATTTTGATTCATTAGTTCTGGTATTTTATTTTATATAATTTCAAGTATATATAACAGTAGGTATTCTACTTTATATAAATCAAAGAATATAGAGAAGGAGTTCTGGTTTTCTACTTTATACAATTCCGAGTAAATAATCTGGTAACTTCCAATGATCTTAATCTAATTTGACCTGAGATAGCAGGGTCCACTAAGCTCACGGCTGAGATAGCAGCGGACACTATAGGCTCACGGTTGAGATAGCAGCGGACACTAAGCTCACGGCTGAGATAGCAGCGGACACTAAGCTCACGGCTGAGATAGCAGCGGGCACTAAGCTCACGGCTGAGATAGCAGCGGACACTATAGGCTCACGACTGAGATAGCAGCGGACACTAAGCTCACGGCTGAGATAGCAGCGGACACTAAGCTCACGGCTGAGATAGCAGCGGACACTATAGGCTCACGGCTGAGATAGCAGCGGACACTAAGCTCACGGCTGAGATAGCAGCGGACACTATAGGCTCACGACTGAGATAGCAGCGGACACTAAGCTCACGGCTGAGATAGCAGCGGACACTAAGCTCACGGCTGAGATAGCAGCGGACACTATAGGCTCACGGCTGAGATAGCAGCGGACACTAAGCTCACGGCTGAGATAGCAGCGGACACTAAGCTCACGGCTGAGATAGCAGCGGACACTATAGGCTCACGACTGAGATAGCAG
>CAJZLR020000057.1:10000-26203 GCA_916050605.2 Platycheirus albimanus | reverse complement strand
GTTATAAAAAAACCACTTAGCAAATTTTATTCATCTCACTTCAAAATCCTGCTTAAGACTAACTCTCACTCGTGCTTGTTCGCAGAACAAGCACTCTTTCGTTAAGTTCTTACGTTAAGTTTTATTTACGTTTAATTTTATCTTCTTATACTTGAGTGACCATCGAATGCAGAGTTACCAGGACTCATGCGATTCGATACAGTCCCGGCGAAAACCTACGGTTTTCCATCCCTTTCGCTTTTATTTTACATTTATATATCTCTGCTCAATACAAATTTATTCTAATATATTAATCATTCCAGTTCCTTGATTAGTAAGATGCCGATCTTTTGTACCGGTCTCGTAAGTTGATTACTCGCTGTCTGCAGAACCACGCTCCTTATTAGTCCATCCCTGATTGGTATTAGTTTTAGTATCCGCGCCCTCGCCCACGCCGATGATGGGAAATTTTCTTTCCTGATTATGCACAGTTGTCCTTCTCTGAAGCTATATTTCTGCTTTCGCCATTTCTTCCTCTCGTGTAGAGTAGACAAGTACTCTTCCCTCCATCTGCTCCAGAAGTGTGCAAGCATTCACTTGCGCTCCTTCCACAATTGTATGCCCTTGGTATTTGGCATCTCATTGGTTATAAATGTTAACGGTAAAACAAGCGGTTCACCAACCAAAATGTCCCGGCGTTGACGCCTGCCAATCATCAGGATCATTGCTTAATGGATGTAGCGGTCTCAGATTCAAGATGGCTTCTATCCCAGTAATTAATGTCAAAACCTGCTCATATGCCAAAACCTTCGCTCCAACAATTCTCGTCAAATGATATTTCATCGACTTTACCCCTGCTTCGTATATCCCACCTTGATGTGGTGCCGCAGGAGTTATAAACTTCCATTCCGTCTCTTTCAAACTTAAGTGTTCAAATGTATCCTTCACTAACCAACGCTCTTTGGCCTTCTGCAATTCCTTCGCTGCACCGACAAATGCTGTACCATTGTCCTTCCACACCTGCCCCTTCTTGCTATGAATCTTTCGAAACAAGCAATGAACCCCACTGACGTCAGATTTGTGACCAAATCTATATGCACTGCACTAGTTTTAAGGCTAACAAAGACGGAAACCCAACATTTCTGTCTTATTATTTGCTCACCTGCTCTGTCGATCATCTTTATTTCGAATGGACCTGCATATAGTCTACCCCTGTGTGTAGAAAAGCCTTCCCTGCTGATACTCTCTCTGATGGCAAATCAGCCATCAATTGCATCTCAAAAAGTTGATTATAACGCACGCAAACCAAACACTTATGTAAGAAATTCCTCAGCTGACTTCGGAGCTTCGGAATTCAGAATCTCTGACGAATGTCCTGCATCATGACCTGCACTGCTCCATGATTCGTTGCTGTATGCGCATTATACATGATCAACCAAGCCAATCGAGAACCATTTGGCACGATAGCTGGATGCCTTCTCTCGTATCTTATCTCTGCTCTTTCCAATCTCCCTGCTACTCTCAGAATCTTTTCACCATCTGAGATTGGCTTTAAGGATTCTATCCTGCTCTTTTCAGGCAAACACCTGTCCTTCTCTATACAAATGATTTCCTTCGCAAAATACTTTTCCTGCTCTTTTGTCAACAGGTGACCGATTGATTTCATCCTCTCTTCAAATAGTTGCCCAAGTACTGCTGTAGCTCCTGCACTCTCACCTGCTCTATTCCTTCTTTTCACTTGACGTGCAGAACGTCTCCATTTCTTTCCATCTATCTCTTCATCTTCTTTTCGTTGCTTTTTATTACATAGCTGATTACATTAATCGCCTTCTCTTATGTAGACGTATATTCAATCAATGGAATACTCCTTCTCCAGCACTTCAAATAAATAGATAAAGGCTCTGTAAATTTTGTTATCACAGAAACTTTCATCTCATCCCTCCCCCCATCTGAAACATTTGGCACAAACTTTTCAGATGACCAGCTCGACCGAGGTTTTGTCAACCATTCCGGCCCAAGTAACCACAACTTGCTATCAACCAATGCTGATGGCTTTATTCCTCTTCTTAGAATATCAGCCGATTTATCCTTCGTTCCAACATGTCTCCACCTTTTGACTTCGGTATTTGTTTGTATAGACGAGACTCTATTCGCTACAAACGTTTTTAAATTGCATGGTAATTTACTTATCCAATGCCGCGCTACGAGTGTATCTGCCCAAAGATCATACTCAATACCTTCCCATTTCATTGTTTTAATGACGTTTACAATTAGCCGTCCCAATAGCTCCGCTGCTGCTTGCTCTAAGCGCTGTATTGCCACCGTTGTAAGTGGTGCAACCCGTGTTCTAGCTGTGATGAAATCTGCTGTAATCCTGCCGTACGTATCGGTCTCAGATAAATCGCTGCTCCATATGCCCTCTCAGAAGCATCCAAACATCCATGTAGCTCTTTTCGTACTTCTTCTGAAGTACCTATCCATCTCCAAATTTTCACGTTCTCTAAGTATGTTATTTCCTGCCAGAAATCTCTCCATCTCTCATTTATCTCTCTAGGGAGTCAACACAGCTCACTACGCTTCTCTTGGTTATTGCCTGCTGAGTCTCCGGTGTTTTTACCACAAACGTGAATTGATCCTTCTCAAGCAGCCACTTCAAGCCCAAAACTGACATTTTCTCATCATCCTGGAACATTATTGACTCCTGCTCTTCATAGTTCATGTCCTTCACAAGAGCTTTGGAATTGGATTTCCATTTTCTAAGCTCAAAACCTGCCCCTTTTAAAACATGATGGAAATCTTTTGATGACTTGATCTCCTTCTCTTCAGAATCACCACCTGTGGTGCAGTCATCCATATAAAATTCCTGCTTAATTGTCTTTGCAGCTTCTGGAAGCTCCTGCCTCCCTTGCACATTGTACAGTATTATAAGCTGATGAGGTCATACCATAGGTGACTACTGTCAGCCAATATTCTCTCAAATTGTCCTGCCAATATTCTCTCAAATTGTCCTGCGGGTTTTCTCTCCAGAATATACCCTGCAAATCCCATTGTTCCTTCGCTACTTTCAATATTCTGAACATCATTTTAATGTCCGCAGTAATGGCGACACGGTGCGCATCGAAATTTCGTGCAGATCCTTCTGTTAGTTTTCTCCAAGCAATTGCACTTCATTTAATGAAGTACCTTTATTTGTCCTGCAGCTCGCATCAAATACGACCCTTAACTTTTTGGTGACGCAATGATGTGGTATATGGTTTTGCCATGCACTGTGCCAGTCACTGGTGGCATATGTCCTGCTTCTTCATGTTCTCTCATAAGCTCCTGGTACTTTTGTTTCAACTCAGGATCTCCTGCCAACCTTCTCTCCAAAACAAAGAAACTTACGCTTAACTGTAAGGTCTGAACTTCCAAGCTCTTTCACTGCTTCCTTCAAAGGAATCGTCACAAAAAAACCTGCCAAAATCATCACGTAAATTTGTTTTGATGAAATTTTGCTCCACCTGCTCCTGCTCTTTTGACCTGCTAAACGACATTTCTATGTCATTTAAACCATTTATGCCAAAAACGCTTAAACAATTCATGAAGTTGATTACTATCCATGCGCACTGCCTGCGATACCTGCTCATTGTTCATGCTATCCTTCTCATTACCATACTCTCCCAATATTATTCTGCCGAAAACAGTTTCCATCTCAAGGACATCACCTCGTCGATGCTCTAAGACAGAAGTAAATGCTTCTGCTATGAACCTGCAATAAATCTACAGTACCTGCTTTCCAATAATGTGGATCAGCAAGAGATGCTGTAGCAATGCTCATCCGTGGCAATTTCAAGTTGTGTGTTGGCACATCTGGCTGCGATTTAACCTGCTCAGGAAGAATCCAAAAGTCCTGCTCTATTAAAACCAGATTGGGCTGTGCGCCCGTCTCTAAAAGTGCTCTTACCGGCCCATACTTTCTGTTATCCATCTCAATTCTTACTTGTGCCGTAGGCATCAAAGTAACTCTCTCCTGCTCTTGCTCATTATAATTAAAAGACATAAGAAGACGAAATAAATTTTAATCATATTTTTATTTTTGATTTTAGAAGGCAAACGCCTAGCTCTCTTAAAATCCCCCAGGACATCACCTCTTCCAATCACTTCCTGCTTTCTCTCTTCCTGCTGTTCCTGCTACTTCTTCCGTCCTGCCCTTCTCCAACCGAGGGCGTTTCCTGGGAGGCATAATTAGTCAATCTGCCATTTGCTTATTTTCGCTTGTCTGGCTCCTTCTCTTCTTTCACTTTTCCTGCGTATATAGAACAATTTCTGCACCCTTCCCAATCTCTTTCGTAGCACTATTTGCATTTGCTTCCCGGGGCATCGACAACACGGCCCTTGGAAGCAGTCCTTTGGGGCATGGTACGTCTTAAGACAATTGGGCAAAGTGCCTTTTCCTTCACGAGATCCTGCACGAATGCTCAGTACTGCAAACTCTAGACAACGTCACACTGGATGATTCAGAAATTTGCACGAGTGGCAAGGCAACAGCCTCTTGTCACCTGGTGCTCCTGCTCTTCGGGCATTACTGCCAGCTGCTTGCATGTCCTCATATACCAGCTCGAATTCGGATGCGTCTGAAGTTGTGACAACGGCTGCTCAAATTTCCTGCCATCGCTCCGCTCAATGCCTGTTCTGCTCTACCTGGTATGCCTGCTATGCTTGTTCTTGGAGCCATTTTTTTAGCTTTTCCTGCAACACTGGGTGGGCATCAAAGTAATTTTCTTCCGCTCCCGCAATCCTGCGTTGTATCTCCACCTTGACCAACATATCGTCGGCCAACGCAATCCTGCTCTCGCGTAACCTGATCTGCGTCCAGGCATCCTGAAAGGCTTCAAGCCTGACCTGCACTGCTGCCATCGTGGAAGTTCCAAAGGCTGGAGACTCCACGAAGGCAAGCATCCTGCTCAATGAAAATACACCAGCATCCAATACATATTGGTGATTTTTCTCCTGCTGGTTGTCAATCTTTTTTATTCGCTGCTCTTTTCTGTAAATATATAAAATCGTATTGCATTAGAAATTATTTCTCAAAAATGTCCTACCCTGAAAATGAAAGAGATACTCGATTGCAGTAGGTACTTCAATTTCCCAATATGCAGATACATAAATTAATAATAGTTTGCAGTAGGTACTAAAATTCCCAGTATGCAAAAATAAAATAAAATAAATAATAGATGTAATAAAAAAAGGTCGGCTAGTTGTTGCTGCTTTTGTTGTTTCAAATATAGTTTATTTATTATAAGGTATGGTTGCATCGAGAAACGAAGTTTTTGTGGCTCATTTTCCTGCTTTAAAAATATTTATTCTTTTTGAATTTAAAATATTTTATTCCTGCCGCTTGCAAGCTTTCCTTCTCTAAAAACTAGCACCGTCGTGCTTTGAGTTTTTTCCTGCCCAGCTATGTGTCCTTTTTTTTAAATAATAATTTGTTCATGGCAACTGGTGCAATTGCACTCAAGTTCCTTCTTCATACCTGCTCTCTCATGTTTGGTAACTCGCACACATGTGCTTTGAGTTGCCCCTGCTATATTTCGAGTCCACAATTTCTCTCTCAAATTTGGTAACTCGCACAAATGTGCTTTGAGTCCCACTCGCCCCTGCTATATCTCGAGTCCTTCACAACTTTTCTCTCATATTTGGTAACTCGCACAAATGTGCTTTGAGTTCCACTCGCCCCTGCTATATCTCGAGCAACAAAGTCTTCAAGAGAAAAAAAAAGTGACACACAAAAAAAAACTTAACACCTATAAAAGAAATTAATTTTTGATCCCTACCAAACAACAAAGCAGCAACATCACCGCAATATATCTAGGTAATATTGAAAAAATATCTTATTCATAAAAAAAAAATAAATAAAATAAAAGGGTATGTAAATCACACACGCACCAAAAGAGGAAAAAGAACATCCTGCGCACTTCACTCAATTCAAAAATTCTCATTCTCCATAAGAAAACAAATAAACTCAGATCGCCCCTTCATTGCTCATTCACACTTCACCGAAAACAAAACAAAATCGCTCATAGAAACTGCACACATACATCGGGACACATTCAATGCAACGGGAAAAGATAAAGAAGGGAAAAAAAAGAAACCTGCTCCGTTGCAAAATACTCCAAAAAACTACCACCATTCACACAATCAAATATTTGCACTTCTTAACAATAAAAAATACTTTGTCCCGTTTTAGGACTATATTTCAGCTCATCCTTTTTTGCTTTCAATAAATGTTATTTAAAATGTAAATATGTATGTTAATATTATTATTGTATAGATATTGTTGTTGTTGTTTGTTGTTTTTTTTTAAATTGGTTTTCTGTCGAAAGACCGCTTTTTTTCGAATGACGAAATTTGTCATTCTTCTCCTTCTCTTTGTCACAGTTGCGCATATACATAATGTGTTTTGTGTATGCGTAACTCGTAAGTGTGTATTCTTGCTCGAGAGAATACGTACATTCTTACCTGCTCTTGTTCTCTTGAGTCTTGACGAAGAATTTTCATCGGTCAACGCCGTTTGAAAAAGGGGAAAAACAACAACAATTTATATTGATCTACTTACATGCTGGTTGGTACATATTGATCATTATTATATAATGAAGTACCGTTTTGCACATCGCCTGCTGGTGATACACAGTTTCCTGCCCATACTCCTGTCGCGTGTCGCGACAAACTGCTGCTGCTGCGCACACTTTAATTTTTTGTGACACAATTGAGCACATTTTTACTATTCACAATATTTTGTTCGTTTTAAAACGAACCACAATCAATCACTGCACTTATTTTTTTTTTAATATTTTTTTTTTTTTTGTAAAGGAAGCCTGCACCATACCGTCACTGGCACAATATCCGACGCTCGACATGGACCAATGTATCGAAGCTCAAATGGACTGTATAATATCATCTCAATCAATAAGTATGAGGAAAGAAATAAAACACGATAATTTATAGTGGAAAAAATGTTATAAAAAAACCACTTAGCAAATTTTATTCATCTCACTTCAAAATCCTGCTTAAGACTAACTCTCACTCGTGCTTGTTCGCAGAACAAGCACTCTTTCGTTAAGTTCTTACGTTAAGTTTTATTTACGTTTAATTTTATCTTCTTATACTTGAGTGACCATCGAATGCAGAGTTACCAGGACTCATGCGATTCGATACAATATAGATAAAGATGGAATAATGTTACCAGGACTCATGCGATTCGATACAATATAGATAAAGATATAGATATAGATATAGATATAGATATAGATATAGATATAGATATAGATATAGATATAGATATAGATATAGATATAGATATAGATATGGATATAGATATAGATATAGATATAGATATAGATATAGATATAGATATAGATATAGATATAGATATAGATATAGATATAGATATAGATATAGATATAGATATAGATATAGATATAGATATAGATATAGATATAGATATAGATATAGATATAGATATAGATATAGATATAGATATAGATATAGATATAGATATAGATATAGATATAGATATAGATATAGATATAGATATAGATATAGATATAGATATAGATATAGATATAGATATAGATATAGATATAGATATAGATATAGATATAGATATAGATATAGATATAGATATAGATATAGATATAGATATAGATATAGATATAGATATAGATATAGATATAGATATAGATATAGATATAGATATAGATATAGATATAGATATAGATATAGATATAGATATAGATATAGATATAGATATAGATATAGATATAGATATAGATATAGATATAGATATAGATATAGATATAGATATAGATATAGATATAGATATAGATATAGATATAGATATAGATATAGATATAGATATAGATATAGATATAGATATAGATATAGATATAGATATAGATATAGATATAGATATAGATATAGATATAGATATAGATATAGATATAGATATAGATATAGATATAGATATAGATATAGATATAGATATAGATATAGATATAGATATAGATATAGATATAGATATAGATATAGATATAGATATAGATATAGATATAGATATAGATATAGATATAGATATAGATATAGATATAGATATAGATATAGATATAGATATAGATATAGATATAGATATAGATATAGATATAGATATAGATATAGATATAGATATAGATATAGATATAGATATAGATATAGATATAGATATAGATATAGATATAGATATAGATATAGATATAGATATAGATATAGATATAGATATAGATATAGATATAGATATAGATATAGATATAGATATAGATATAGATATAGATATAGATATAGATATAGATATAGATATAGATATAGATATAGATATAGATATAGATATAGATATAGATATAGATATAGATATAGATTTTTAGATTTTTTAGATTTTTAAGATTTTTTATTCATTTTATAACGATTTAACAATATTTGTGTTACCCACGAAGCTTATTGCTTATCTGTAGGTGTTTGAATTTTCAAAAGCTAATGAATTGATTTGGATGTGACTTTTTTTTTTTTTTTTTTTTTAACATATGCAAGAGTTTCAGTTAAGTGTTAAATAGAAGAAAAAAAATGGAAATTTAATATTGAGTGAATTTTTAAGTTTTTAATTTAAAAGTATATCAAAATAAACGAATTAAAGTGGTGTTTTGATTTCAGTTTAAAAAGAAGAGTTTGATACATTTCTTACGTTTTTTGAAGTTTTGAATGTTTTTTAAGTTTGTTGGAAGCTGATTCATAACTGATGGAATAATGTAGCTCAATTGTTTTCTGCCATAATTGTTGTATACCACCGGAATTTCAAATATGCCTTGTGCTCGTCTCCTGGTGTTGATGTTGTGCGAGATACGTTGCTGGAATCTTGGATCATCGTAGTACTCTAGAACAGCTGTCATCTTGAATATATCCTCTACACTCAGAAATTTGAAACAAGAATGGTTCTTATCAATTACTTTGATGATTCTATGCTGTAAACTAGCAAGCTTATCAATATGTGTTTTTGATGCGTTTCCCCATGCTAGTACTCCGTATCTCAATCGGGACTCAACTAGCGAAAAATAAACTTGTTTTTGAACATCTTTTGTTGAATATTGCTCAAGGTAAAACAGAGCAAACAAAGCACTTCTCATACTAAGTCTTAGGTTGTTAATATGTTCGCGCCAAAGGAAGTGGTCATCTATTGTCACTCCGAGATATTTGATTGTTTTTACTAATTGAATGGCATCACTTTTTTTCCAAATTGGACATTTAGGATTTTGAAAGAAGATACATATTCTCTGCTCTTGCTGACTTGGTGTACGAATATGCATCAGCTTCGTTTTGGTGGCATTAACAACTAATCCAAAATCATGACACCATCGAGAAACTTCATCGAATTCCTGTTGCATTAGAGAAGTTGCTGTTTTAAGACATTTGTGTCTTACAACAATTGCTATGTCGTCTGCGTATGCAAAAACAGTGCTGTTCTTAAAAACCTTAAGGAGTGCATTCGTAAAGATTATGAAGAGGATTGGACCAAGTTTTGATCCCTGTGGTACACCATGAGTACATACTCTTTCTTGGCTCACTGAGTTTAAAAGTTTGACTCTAAAAGTTCTTCCTATGAGATAGCTCTCCATCCATTTCCAAAGCGTTCCTCTAATTCCAATATTGTAGAGGACATCAAGCAGTTTCTGGTGGCATAAAGTGTCGAAAGCCTTGCTAAAGTCCACAAACATTACCAACACGTGATGATTTTTATCCAGACTCTTGTTTACAGTATTACAAAATTCCCCAAGAAGTTTTCCTGTGCTTTTTCCTTTTTGAAAACCATATTGATTATTGTGTATCAGTTGGTGTTTTTCAACAAATTTGCTTAAACGTCTCACTACAATTTCTTCCAAACATTTTTCAACAACGGGCAAGATTGAAATGGGCCTATAGTTTTGAATCTCGTTCTTTTTTCCTCCTTTATAGATCGGTCGAATAACTGATGTCTTCAAAATTTTTGGAACGCATCCTTGTGTCAGGCTTAGGTTAATAATGGTTTGTATGATTGGTGTTAGAGTATTAGCATTCAATTTTATATCACACGCTCGTATTCCGTCAGCTCCTGGACTTTTGTTCGAATTTAGTTTGCATAGTATATTTTGAATTTCGGTTTCTTCGGCTTCTTCTAGATATATTGTTTGAGCAAGATATTGATTAGGTTGATTGGATGTTTTTATATTACATATGTGTGCAATATTAGACGCTTGTGTTGAAAAGAAATCAGCAAATTTTTCGGAAATGTCAGCTATGTTCAATTGAGTACAAAGATTTTTTTCTACTATTTCATCAATTGATGGTTTATTTCTACCCAACAGTTCGTTTATGATACTCCAAGTTTTTTTTGGATCGCGTTTTGCGCTTGCTAATTTTTCTTTGTAAAAGTTTGACTTCTGGATTTGTATCTTTTTGTTGACATAGTTTCTATATTTTTTGTATTCGGATTTGTACACTTCATTTCGTAAATTATTCTTCCATCTTCTAAATAATTCATCTCTTTTTTTACAAAGATCAAGAATATCTGGCGTTGTCCAATTTTTGTTGTGTCGTTTTTTCCTTTTTATGGTTTCAATGGAATTATCGTATATATTTATCATTTTCTCAACAAATTTACTGTAGATTCGATCTACATCGTTTTCATTTTCACATATTTCTTGCCAATTTGTTTGTTGTATAAGTCGGTTTACTTTTTCTTGGTTTATTTTTGTGAGTGTTTCGCAAAAAGTGTTAATTTGATCAGTGTGTTGCTTTGTACCGTAAAAAGTTGTAAAATGATCAGAAATATTGGATTCGACTACAGCTGAAATTATATGAAATTTTGGCATTGAAACAAACAAGGGGTCAATTAAAGATCCAGTTCCGGTTAACATATTTATTCGAGTACTCTTTTTAATCACATTCATTAAGCCTTTCGAGGACATGATTTCCAGAAATTTTTTTGTTACAGAGTTATCCATATCCTGAGTGTCTATATTTATGTCTCCAAGAACGATTACGTCTTTATCATTTTTGATGTTTTGATCGAATTCATCGATAAATTGATTTTTATTAAGTGACGGCGATCTATAAACAGCATGAATGTGTTTACTTTCCCCTTTATTTTCCATTCTTATACTGAGATTGTCGTAGCTTAATGAGTGAGTATAAAGCCTTTCGTAACATATATCTTTCTTTATATACATAGCAATTCCTCCTAACCCAGAATCTTTTCTATGCATAAATTCCATATTAAAACCTTCAATGTGATAAAAGCAATTTTCTTCATGATTAATGTTTATTTCAGTTAAGACTATTATATTCAGATAACGTAGAAAGCTTTGAATTTCAGCAATAAAACAATTCCAATTTTTTCGAAGCGAGCAAATATTCATACATAAACAACATAAATTTAATTTCTTGAAATCAATAGCATTCAAACCACTAAGACCATGCAGCACCCTAAAATCAATTTCAAATTCCAATTCACTATCATGTTCCTCCTCCTCCATCATATCAACTGTTATCATTTGCTCTTTAAATTATCTCATAAAATTTTTTAGTCTAGCTACATATGTATTTTGTCAATATCACTTACTGGGCATATATGTATAACTTCTTCATTTTCAATTTTGCGCGCTAATATTTTACCCGTTGATTCCCAAACAAACTTCCAATTACACTCTCTAGCTTTGTTTTTGGCAAGCCAAAGCAGGTGTTTATTAGTTGGTGTGAGATGGTTATTTACAATAACATCTGTGTCGCTGTCGCTTCTTTGTTTTTCTCTCCTAGCGGTTTTTGCTTGTTTGATAAAGTTTTGCTTACATACATAGCTTGCAAATGAAACAATGATAGATGATTTGTGCGGGATTTTTGTTCTCGTTCTGTAAACATCAGTGACGTCGTGTGTGTTGATATGACAGTTGATGGTCTCTCCCAGGTTTTGCACTACATTCATTATGTTTTCGTTTGTTGTTGGTACAATGTTTTTTATTTCTACGTTTGCTTTAAGTAAATGCTGTTCAAGTTTGTTTATTTTTGTTTCCATTGTGTATATATGATTTCATCTTTTTTTATATTTTTTACTTGCTCTATAGGGCAAGTATTGGTTTCGTGCAGAAAAAAAAAATCGAGGTTTTAATCAAACATGACATTACGATGATAGAGAAGCCCAAAAAAGTGGTTTTCGCCATACCGTCCGTCGGTCTGTCTGTGCGTCTGTGCGTCTGTGCGGATGTGCGGATGTGCGGATGTGCGGATGTGCGCTTTTTCACGTCATGCTACAGCCTAAAGGTTTTGACGGATTTTCTTCAAACTTCATATATAGCAGTTTGAAGAAAAACCATTGTCGAGGTTTTTTTTATTTCGTTTTAGCCCGGCTCAAACTGGTACCTTTCAAGTAACGGTTTTTTTCAATTTGGATTTTCTCGAAAACGGCTCTAACGATTTTGATTAAACTCAAAATTTAGCTAACTTTATGTATTTCGAACAAAACTGCGTTTTTTGTTTTTGGCTTAAATAGCCGTAACGAAAATCAGGTTTTAACGGTTTTTTTTCAAATAGCCATAAGTTCACAACGGCTTGATTGAATCGACTCAAACTTCGTTTGACATAGTTTTTTATAGTTTTCTATAGGATGGTTTAGTAAATTTTTCACTGAAGCCTTTCTAAATGGTAGCTCCCATACAACGAGCCGTTGAGTTTTAGCCAACTTTTTTTGGTTTTTTCTAATTTGCTCGAAAATGGCTCTAACGATTTTGATTAAACTTTGTGTGTTATATTCTTTTAGTGTTTTTAAGAGAACTGCGTTTTCAGTTTTTTGCTAAAAATGCAAATAACGGAGATCTGCTCTTAACGGTTTTTTTTTTTAATGGCCATAAGTTGTCAACGGTTGCATCGAATTCACTCAAATATTGTTTAGTATAGTTTCTTTCAACTTCCTATCAGATGGCATTAATTTTTTTTCAGTTTCTTTTTTTTTTTAATGGTGGCTCCTATACAAAGAGCCATTAGTTTTAGGCCAATTGTTTTGTTTTTTCTAATTTACTCAAAAAAGGCCCCCACGATTTTTATGAAACTTTGTATGTAACATATATAGAATACTTCAAAGAAAACTGCATTTTTAGTTTTTGGCTACACATGATAATAGCGGAAATTTGATTTAACAGTATTATTAATTTGGCCATAAGTGGACATTTGTATCATTTACAACACCCAAAAGATGACATCATAATTTTAAATATTAAAGGTTTCTTAACGTTAGCTCCCGTATATCGGTTTTTCCAGTTTTAGTCAACATTTTTTAGGTTTGACCAAATTTTTCAGAAATGAGTTGTTCTCATTGATCGAAAAGTTTGTTTTCATCGTACTATTGCACCCACAGAGCAAGTACGTGCAACCCAGTCGTGCATTTTATTTCTTTAAGTTCTTTAATTTCATTCGATAACTTTTTTATCAGTTCGTTATTAGCGGTTATGTTATTATTAATTTCTTCATATTTATTGGCAACAAAATCACAGCTTGATTTTATTTCGGACATTTCTTTTCGCATTGCTTTGATCTCTTGTAGAATGGATGCATTGTAGTTCCCTCCTTCGTCTTGCTTAGCGCTGGCTGCTGGAGAAGAAGTATTTTGCGTTTGTTTCGGTGGCGGTTGGTTTGTAGTGGCTGGCGAAACCGCAATATTCTGTACATTCAAGTTGGCTATTTCTTTCCTGCACGCTGAGCACCTCCACTCTTTTTTTTTTGTCGACGACATTGTTCTATATGATCTTTCAGTAATAGTGGTGCATTTAAAATGCATTTTTCCATCACATTTAAAACAGGTGACAAAGTCTCCATGGGAGGGAAGATCAGAAGAACATTCACTACACAAATTCATGATTTCAAAGGAGAAAAAAGTTTCAAGTGTATTAGTACTGTCAAAGATTTAAGGTGTAATAAAAAAAAAAAAAAAAAAAACTGTATGCAAGGAAATGAAAATAATTTTTCAGGGCCAATTAATTGATATTTTTAGAGTTGTAAGTTGATTTTAATTATGAACACTCAGTTAGTTCTTAAATGATCACAGTCTTAAAATCGTTAGTATTTACTATACTTATGGACAGAATACTTAAAAAAGCACTTTTAATTTCTTTTTAAATTTTAACTTTTAATGGGAGCTCGCAATAAAACACAACCGATCAATTCAATTTCACAGCTGAAACTGGATATATCTATATCTATATATACACTTAGTCCAAAAAGTCTCCGTACAGCAGTTTATTTTTTTTAAATCAGCTGTTTGGTACTCAATATGTTAGAAATTGATTAGAAAATCATCAAAAATGAAGAATGCAGGAAACAGTTCTTTATTTCAAACCAAAATCCTGTAAAATTTTAGCACCGAAAAAGAAAAAAGTAACAATTCAAATAATTTAAAAGAAAAAACATAAAAAAAAAGTCTCCGTACAATGCAATTATTTTTTAAAACTAAAGCAAAATTTCTGAGAAACAACAATATTCAATAGCTTGTTGGACCTCCCTTGTTCCATTGAACTTCTTGAAGGCTGTTTATCATGGACTGCACTAATTTTGAAGTCGTATCGGAAGTGATTTTATTCCGTTCCTCAAGCAAGATGCACTTCCGCTGAGTTTTATTGGAAATTGGATGTTGCCGAACTTTTTTTTCCAAGTGATCCCACAGATGCTCAATGGGATTGAGGTCTGGGGATTGCGCAGGATGTTTTTTTTGCGACGGAGCATTGTTTAGCAACCATTCTCTTGCAAGAAGGGAAGTGTGCTTTTGGTCATTATCTTGTTGAAAGATAAAAGTGTCCCCGAGACCCAGTTTTCTTGCACTTGAATGTAGGTTTTCCCGCAGAATATTCAAGTACACACGTTTGTCCATTATACCATCGATGAATACAAGCTCACCAACGCCGGAAGAAGCCATACATCCCCACACCATAACATGACCGCCACCGTGCTTCACAGTAGGAGTTAAGTTTTTAATGTTCATCTCAGTGTCTGACTTCCTCCACACCATGCGACGGCCATCTGAGCCAAAGATGTTATATTTACTCTCGTCTGTAATTATAACTCGATCCCAGAATAAATTATCCTACTCCAGGTGCTCAATAGAGTAGTCCAACCTAGCTTTTTTATTGGTTTTTCGGATAAACGGTTTCCTAAGGCTAACTCGACCATGAAATCCACTCCTGTTTAACACGTTTCGTATAGTCTGGGGACACACATCAATTCCATTTGTTGTTTTCAATAAACCGGCAATTACAGGTGCACTTTGCTTTGGATCTTCTGTTACACTTCTAACAATGCGTTTCTCCAAACGGTGGTCAATTTTCTTCGGGCGGCCAGATCTTGGCTTATTGGCTACCGTTTTTTTTTTTTAAACTGTTCCAAGACATATTGAATTGAAGTGCGAGGTCTTTTCACTATTTTAGCAATTTCCCCAAGAGACTTTCCTTCTTTTCTAAGTGAAACAATTATTTTCTTGTCGGCCATCGGGATTTGCTTATTTTTGTCTTCCATTTTGATTTCTTTCTTAAAAACCAATCCATCTAGTAAAAAACAGTTACAAAAAGTTAAGAACACTAAAACTTACTAAAAAATAAAGCTATTTTCTTCTTAACACACTTTATATTTGCAATTTTTACAAGCGAATGGCATCTGTATGGAGACTTTTTGGGTTTTTTTTACAAACATCTTGACTTATTATTATTATAACGGTATTCAAAGTGCAAGAAAATGCTTGTAGTTTGGTTGAAAGGTAAAGGGTATAACACCTTCTCTTTCTGTGTTGTGACTTTAGCTTTAAAGTTTAACCTTACCATTTTTATTCCAAATATATAAAAAATAATTAACTGTACGGAGACTTTCTGGACCATGTGTATATATAGATATAGATATAGATATAGATATAGATATAGATATAGATATAGATATAGATATAGATATAGATATAGATATAGTATAGATATAGATATAGATATAGATATAGATATAGATATAGATATAGATATAGATATAGATATAGATATAGATATAGATATAGATATAGATATAGATATAGATATAGATATAGATATAGATATAGATATAGATATAGATATAGATATAGATATAGATATAGATATAGATATAGATATAGATATAGATATAGAT
>CAJZLR020000057.1:0-2500 GCA_916050605.2 Platycheirus albimanus | reverse complement strand
ATATAGATATAGATATAGATATAGATATAGATATAGATATAGATATAGATATAGATATAGATATAGATATAGATATAGATATAGATATAGATATAGATATAGATATAGATATAGATATAGATATAGATATAGATATAGATATAGATATAGATATAGATATAGATATAGATATAGATATAGATATAGATATAGATATAGATATAGATATAGATATAGATATAGATATAGATATAGATATAGATATAGATATAGATATAGATATAGATATAGATATAGATATAGATATAGATATAGATATAGATATAGATATAGATATAGATATAGATATAGATATAGATATAGATATAGATATAGATATAGATATAGATATAGATATAGATATAGATATAGATATAGATATAGATATAGATATAGATATAGATATAGATATAGATATAGATATAGATATAGATATAGATATAGATATAGATATAGATATAGATATAGATATAGATATAGATATAGATATAGATATAGATATAGATATAGATATAGATATAGATATAGATATAGATATAGATATAGATATAGATATAGATATAGATATAGATATAGATATAGATATAGATATAGATATAGATATAGATATAGATATAGATATAGATATAGATATAGATATAGATATAGATATAGATATAGATATAGATATAGATATAGATATAGATATAGATATAGATATAGATATAGATATAGATATAGATATAGATATAGATATAGATATAGATATAGATATAGATATAGATATAGATATAGATATAGATATAGATATAGATATAGATATAGATATAGATATAGATATAGATATAGATATAGATATAGATATAGATATAGATATAGATATAGATATAGATATAGATATAGATATAGATATAGATATAGATATAGATATAGATATAGATATAGATATAGATATAGATATAGATATAGATATAGATATAGATATAGATATAGATATAGATATAGATATAGATATAGATATAGATATAGATATAGATATAGATATAGATATAGATATAGATATAGATATAGATATAGATATAGATATAGATATAGATATAGATATAGATATAGATATAGATATAGATATAGATATAGATATAGATATAGATATAGATATAGATATAGATATAGATATAGATATAGATATAGATATAGATATAGATATAGATATAGATATAGATATAGATATAGATATAGATATAGATATAGATATAGATATAGATATAGATATAGATATAGATAGAGATAGAGATATAGATATAGATATAGATATAGATATAGATATAGATATAGATATAGATAGATATAGATATAGATATAGATATAGATATAGATATAGATATAGATATAGATATAGATATAGATATAGATATAGATATAGATATAGATATAGATATAGATATAGATATAGATATAGATATAGATATAGATATAGATATAGATATAGATATAGATATAGATATAGATATAGATATAGATATAGATATAGATATAGATATAGATATAGATATAGATATAGATATAGATATAGATATAGATATAGATATAGATATAGATATAGATATAGATATAGATATAGATATAGATATAGATATAGATATAGATATAGATATAGATATAGATATAGATATAGATATAGATATAGATATAGATATAGATATAGATATAGATATAGATATAGATATAGATATAGATATAGATATAGTATAGATATAGATATAGATATAGATATAGATATAGATATAGATATAGATATAGATATAGATATAGATATAGATATAGATATAGATATAGATATAGATATAGATATAGATATAGATATAGATATAGATATAGATATAGATATAGATATAGATATAGATATAGATATAGATATAGATATAGATATAGATATAGATATAGATATAGATATAGATATAGATATAGATATAGATATAGATATAGATATAGATATAGATATAGATATAGATATAGATATAGATATAGATATAGATATAGATATAGATATAGATATAGATATAGATATAGATATAGATATAGATATAGATATAGATATAGATATAGATATAGATATAGATATAGATATAGATATAGATATAGATATAGATATAGATATAGATATAGATATAGATATAGATATAGATATAGATATAGATATAGATATAGATATAGATATAGATATAGATATAGATATAGATATAGATATAGATATAGATATAGATATAGATATAGATATAGATATAGATATAGATATAGATATAGATATAGATATAGATATAGATATAGATATAGATATAGATATAGATATAGATATAGATATAGATATAGATATAGATATAGATATAGATATAGATATAGATATAGATATAGATATAGATATAGATATAGATATAGATATAGATATAGATATAGATATAGATATAGATATAGATATAGATATAGATATAGATATAGATATAGA
>CAJZLR020000056.1:12500-26386 GCA_916050605.2 Platycheirus albimanus | reverse complement strand
ACGGGCAGTTCCCGCTTTAGAAGCTCCAACACCATAAATAGATGCGTATGCAGGCTTCTTTTGTAACTGTAGTCGTTGTACTGCATCCTCAGTAATGTAGGAAGACTGAGATCCTTGGTCGACTAATGCCCTCAAGTAGTGTTCGCTTCCCCTCCAGTTTGTTTTAACTAAGGCAGTTGCCAGAAGTATTTTGTTTTGTTGCAGACTGGTAGCCAAATTGGTTTGCGATTGTTGCCTGCTATGTTCATTTAAGTGTAGAAGTGTGTGGTGACGTTGTTTACAGGTTTGGCATTTTTTGTATGAATGACATCTTGAGGTGAAGTGATTGTCTTTAAAGCAATTCCTACATAAGTTTTCATTTTGCACAAATTCTGTGCGTTGGGGAGCTCCCATTTGTATGAATTTTTGGCACATGTGTAGCCAGTGTGGACCTCTGCACAGCCTGCAACTTGGACTTGTTGTTGCATGGTAGCTTCTATAGAATCCTCTTTTTACGTTTGATGATTTTTCTTCCTTCTTGTGGTCATCTTTGTATCGTTTTTCTGTCAAGTTGTCCAGAGCATGGAATTTATTTTCAATAAACTTCAAAAAATCTTCAAGAGGCTGCAATTCTTTAGGATTGGTTAATGATTGCTCGTACGATTTTCGCGTCTCATTATCCAGTTTTTGGGACACAATATAAACTATGATTGGATCCCAGCTTTTGGTATCTATATCGAGTCCTCTTAATGAGTTAACGCACTCTGTTGTTGTATCGTGAAGTCTTCTTAAATGTGCTGCAGACTCACTTTGGGAGTCTTTTTGGTTAATCAATGCTTGAATTTGGGCATTCACCAAAAGACGTGAGTTCTCGTACCTGCTCATCAGTGCATCCCTGGCTGCTTCGTAGTTGGTGTCAGTTATCTGTAGGTGCTGTATTATTCTTGCAGCGTCGCCTGTCACATTTGTTTTGAGATAATGCATTTTTTGTGCATTCCCAAGTTTTTCATTCTTGTGAATTGTTTGTTCAAATAAATCAATGAACGATTTCCATTGCTTATAGTCGCCATCGAATGTTGGAATTTTGAGCACTGGCAACTTAAGCTCATGATGTACAACTCCACTTGGTTCTTCTGTTCTTGTAGTTTGGCTTATTTTTGTTTCGTTCGCATATTCTTCTATTTTTTCTTGAAGACCAACCATCGCTTCTTCGTATTTGTCTTCTAATTCTTCGTAACTCTCGTCAAATGTGAAGTCTACACTATACTCCATTATCTCCGTTTGCGTAGCCGTTATAAGCGCCCATTGGTTACGTAGAATTTGTTGTTTGTGGACAAAATAGGCTTTCGATGACGTTTTTGATTCATGTAATTTTTCCAACGACCTCAAAAGTGCTTTTCTTTGTGCTTCGTGTCTTCTTAAACGTCGCCTTAGCTCATCTTCTAAGGAATTATTTGTTTTAAATTGCCATTCCGCAAGATATTTAGTTCTCGTAGCTTCGTCTTCTGCTTCTTTCGTCTCCCGAACTTCTTTGTTTGCTGATGTCATCTTCGTGTTTTCGTCTACCGCTGCATTCGTCTTCGTATTTTCGTCTTCCGCTGCATTCGTCTTCGTATTTTCGTCTTCCGCTGCATTCGTCTTCGTATTTTCGCCTTCCGCTGCACTCGTCTTCGCATTATCTTCTTCTTTCTTATTCTTAGCTTTAGCTTCTTCTTCTGATTTCTCCTCGCTGAGAATTTCCGATAGCCTTGCTTGAAACTTCTCTCGAGCTATCGTCACCGTCGTTTTTACTTGTTCGTAGTACTTCGCCACTATATACGGATGCTCTTCTCCCAAGTCATCGTGAGCTTTAATTTCGTCGTCTTCTTGAACTCTTGCCAATAGAACTCTAGGTCGATGAGTCTTTGCTGTACAAAGACTTCTGTTCTTCGTATTTTGGCCTCCTTCGTAAATTTTTCTAGTACCTTTTTTATCCTCTCGCCTCTATCTCTCTGCCTGTCCACTCGATCGTCTAAAGATGTCATCTTTCGTTTACTTCTGTTCGTTGTCGTTAATTCGTTAAAAAATATTTCGTATCTCCACTCGCTGCTTCTCGAAGGACCAAATGTTCAGATGCAAGTCTAAAATCACCTTACCACTGGTGGGGGGATAACTTTATTCCTGCACTGAACTATACAAGCTGAATTAACTAAAAGTGCTCCTTACCACGGGAGGGGGGCAGCACAGAAAATAAAACAGTTTGTATCTCGTTGGAGTTCTTAAAAAACTTCACTTAGTTTATTTATTGTTACCCTATTTATACAAATTTAATAAAATAAAACTGCCTACTAATAATTAAAATAATGCACACGAGCCGCAGCGTCAGCGTTTTGAATTTACCACTGCATTTGTTGTCGACACCCGACTCGTGGTATATTTTCCGCCCGTGTGCTGGTCAGCAATAAAATATTATTTTATTGCGATTACATTGTACATTCTTGTACAAGTTCCATTAATGGACGGAGCATTTAGGTGTGGAATTTTATATTTCCTTGTGAAGAGGACCAGTTCAGTTTTGTGGGGGTTTACTCCTAGCCCACATTTACCAGCCCACTTAAGAAGCTTGTTAAGAGCTGTTTGCATTAGCTCAATAAGAATTTGAGCATGTTTTCCTGATATCGCAATGGCGACGTCATCAGCGTATGCAATCACTTTGAATCCCTGTGCTTCCAGGTCAACTAGAAGTTCATTGACAACTAAGTTCCATAGAAGAGGGGATAGGACTCCACCTTGTGGTGTACCTCTGCTGACTGATCTTCTTAGGGAGACATCTCATTCATTCATTCATTCATTCTTTATTCTTGATACACTTAAAGATAATTACAATTTGTATGTACTTAAAATTAGATTAAATTGAAATGAAGAAATAAGTTAGTGACATTTTATATTTTTAAAGAAAAATAGTATTTAATGGCACATCAAAATAAATTGTATAAAGAGTAATGTGGGGTGAATAATTTCATGTTTACTTAAAAAATTTAAATAACAATTTATTAGGAAGCAAGAAGGCAAACAAAAGACAAAACAAAAAACAAAAAAAATTTCAGTAAAGAAACAGATAATTTTAATGATGCATTTTTAAATAACCATCAATTTGATTCAAAAGAGAAATCTATAAAATTTAAACAAAAGACTATAAAACTTTAATTTGCTCGTGATTAAATTCAAAAAGCCAGGATTTTATTTTTTTAAGGAAATAAGTCAATGATCTAATGGATCTTATATCGGCGGGAAGCTTATTAAAAATCCTACACGAAACAACAGCAAAGGAGTTTTTGAAATGGGTAGATCGGAAGGAGGGGATAGTGACAACAAAACGAAAAGCACTACGCAAATGATGGAAGTCAGAGATCGGACTTTGTAAATAGCCACTTCGCAAAAAGAAAATTTTCAAAACTTTGAAATAGAACATGTGTTTTACAGGAAGAACATTTAATTTTTTAAACAATTCAAAAGAATGGGCCAAACGGTTGACACGACAAATTTTTCTAATCGCAAACTTTTGAAGGACAGCTATAGGTTGAATCCTAGAATTGTATGAACTTCCCCAACAACTTAACCCATACTCTAATTTAGAGTGGAAAATTCCAAAATATACCATTCTTAGAGATTTGCCATTTAAGAATTTATCAAGACGATGCATGGCACGGAGGGAGCACAAAAGGTACTGTTTCAGTTTGTTAATGTGGTGAGACCAACTCATGTTTTGGTCAATAATGATACCTAAGTATCTAAACTGATTGACAACTTCAATCTTGAAACAGGACGGATCGCAACTAAGGTCTGATTTGAACAAAACTTTCGAGCTGTTGGGTTCACAAACACAAGCAAGGTCACAATGACGATTACAATTAGTCATATGGAAAACGGTGTAAAATTACACACAAGCAAATCAAAGTTTTGCCTCAGACTCCGAATGTTCTGGTGAACAACAAAAAACGATTTAAGATCAAAAGAGGGTGAATCAAAAATACAATCATTAACGCTACGAATAGTAGTGGGAAGGGAGTTGCTGTAATGATCGAGATAAAAATTATCGGAAAACATATAAGTAAAGTGTAAAAAATAATATGTTTAATTATTCAAAGAACTTAAATCATTGAATGATCTTATTACAGCAACCCTTCCTTTGTCTACTTTACGCATCAAAATCTGACAGTTTTGGAACCATAAATATTTATATTTAAGCTCAACTTTCTTTTTCTTTGCTTCCATGAACAAGGCCCTAGTATAACTAGTGAAACAATGATTTATATCTCCTAGGGTTGAGTTGATTAGCCTACTTTTTAGCATAAGATTTATAAGCTCACTCAGGGATCTGTCTACTTTAAGATTGTCTAGTGCCGTTGTGATTGCTTGGTTGCTGACGTTGTTAAAAGCACCCTCGATATCAAGGAATGCTACCAGAGTATACTCTTTGTGATGTAGGGAATATTCGATAGCCCTTACTAAGGTATGCAAGGCAGTGTCTACCGATTTTCCTTTGCAGTAAGCGTGTTGTGCTGTAGACACTAGAGTTGTGTCTATGGCATTTCGCAAATGGATATCAATCAGACGTTCTAAAGTTTTAAGAAGGAATGATGATAGACTTATAGGTCTGAGGTCTTTTGGATACACTTGGGAACATTTTCCCGCTTTGGGAATGAACACAACTTTTACTTCCCTCCATAATGATGGAATGTATTTCAACTCTAAACATCCGTTTAGTACTACTTCCAGGATAGGGATAATAATATCCATAGACTGTTGAAGTTCTGCTGGTATTATACTGTCAGGTCCAGCAGATTTATATGGATTGAAGCTGTCGATGGCCCATTTTAGTTTTTCCCTAGTGACTAGACCAAGTTTACTAGTATTATTATTGGTTGATCCAATTGGACTACAATCAAGGTTTACTATCTTAAGGGAGCTACCTGGGAAATGGGTGTCAAGTAGCAAGTTAAGCGATTCTTCGCAGGTATAGGTCCATGAGCCGTCTGCTTTTTTAAAGAAGCTAGGCATTGTAGGATTGGTAGAGAGGATTTTCCTTAATCTAGAGGCCTCTGAAGTGTCTTCTATTTTACCGTAGAAGTTCCTCCAGGAGGCTCTTTTACTTTTCCTCAGCTCTTTTTTATATAATTTCAGGGATTCTTTGTAGGAATCCCAGTCTGAGATTTCTTTGGAGTATTTAGCTCGGTTGAAGGACTTTCTACAAGTTTTCCTGAGCGGTTCAAGCCCCGAATTCCACCAAGGTGGCTTCCGTTTTCCTCTTATACGAGTAAGAGGGCAGGAGGCTGACAATGATTTGTTAAGGACTGCTGTTAGATCGTTGACTTGTTTGTCAAGTTCGTTTATATTAGAAGGGATTTTCAAAAGATCAGGTTTAATTAAACTTTTTAGAGTATCCCTGTATTTTTGCCAATCAGTCTTTCGATAATTACGGAAGGCTGGTTGTTTATTAGTGTCATCAATAAGTTCGAATTGGATGTATCTGTGATCAGAGAATGAGTGCTCTGCAGACACCTTCCAATTCGTGATCCTATGATGAATCGAATCGGAGACAAGTGTTATGTCTAAGACTTCTTGTCTGTTTCTGGTTATGAATGTGGGCTCATTCCCAGTATTGGTTACAATTAGGTTAGTACTGAGAATATAATCAAAAAGAGACTCACCTCTATCATATATATTTGTACTCCCCCAGACTGTATGGTGTGCGTTGGCGTCACATCCAATTAGGAGGCACGTATTTAGCCGCTCTGATTCCCCTATAATTCTCCTCAGCATGTCTTGGGGAGGGGGCCGAGATGGTCGTGGCCAAGGTAAGCTGAGGCAAGCCAGTATATGCCTTTTTTGGTCTGCAATCTGACCGTAGTAACGTCTCGATCGCTGTAATCAGGTAGTAAAAATACATTAATATTACTTCTCACTAATATGCAGGATCGTGGATCACCTTTGTCCAATGCATACAGCAAGTAGTACCCAGGAGTCCTGAGTCCATGAACAATAGATTTGACAATCCATGGTTCCTGGATCAGGACAATATCTTCCCCTTTTGTTTGCAGTCGGAGAAGAAGGGAGGCCGAAGCCAGTTTGGAGTGTTGGAGGTTAATCTGTAGTGTAGTATGCTTACGATTGCATATCTATGCCATAACGACGTTCGTATTGGATAACGAGAATTACTCGTCACCCGATGCGTCGCGACGCTGATATGCGACGATGTGCACATCGGCATACTATACTTCCCACGAAATATATTTCTCACGATTTAATGATGACTCCACAAATGTATATCAATTTATTCTGTCCTAAGAAATATTCTTTTTGATATCTTCAATTCAATAAAGCTTTAACCCTAATATAAAACGGACGTGTTTTCATTATATGTAAAAATTGTTTTACATGGCGACCGTGATCAGTGAATTTTAGATATCGAATCATAATGACCATTTTAAGTAAAATAAAAACCTTGTTTAAATTCTCCCCTTTTGTTTAGTTTAAGTGCAAATAAAGTCTAAGTGAAAATCAAGTAACATAAAAATGGGCATGAATTTAGTAACAAAAGAATAGGTGAAGATTAAAGTGAGATTGAATCTTGGTGTCGAAAACAAAAATAAATAAAGTGCAACTACTTAAGCGGTTTCAATAAACGCCAAAATAAAAATAAAAACAAGTGAAATTCAGCGATATGATACACAATCAGCGATATCACACAAAATTTATGAATGAACAAAATTGTTTTACATAAGTTAAATTGTTTTACATTGTTGAAAGAATTGTTTTACATGACCGCCAAATATGAATGGAAAACTAAACGGACTTATATTCACTAAACGGAAATATGGAACGAAGCTGGAAAGTGTAATCTCATCATGCTACCTGGTTCCCGTTATTTTATTAAGTATCCTTTTTTTTTTACTATTTATTTATAACAATTCTTAAATTACTAAATTATTAATTGTAAAAAAAATAATAAGTAGTAAAAAAAAAAAAAAAAAAAATGGGAGGTAAAAATTCGAAAAATGAAAATGCCAAGGCAAACGTAATAAATGAAGTGAAGTTAGAGGACAAAATAGAACAAATGCCAGAAATGGAAAGTATTAAAATAATGTTATTTATAATAACAGCACTATTGTGTGCAAATTTTATTTTTAAAATATATAAAATACAAAAGAAAAAATTAAAAATAAAATACTTACAAAGAGCGGCTTCAGTTAATACATTAGCTTAAAATAAAAAACAATCAAAACTATTATTCAAAAAAATGTGTTTTAGGTAATATTTTATGTACCTACACTAAATGGATTCTTGGACAGACGTCCTAAAAAAACTAAAAGTATTTAAAGAAAAATTTGACAAATCATATAAATCGGTTTATAGAAAGCAAAACGTTTCAGAACTAACTTTTACTAAACATTATCAAATATTGCTAGGTAGTTATAGACAAGCAAAAAATTTAATTGACAAACATAAAAATAATTTTAGTTCAAAAGAGCAATTAGCTTCAGTTGTAATAATAAAAGGGTATAAACAAAAATTAAAAAAATTACTAAGGCATAGAAATTTAAAAGCTAAACCTGAATTCGATAGCTCTGAAGAAACCATAAGCTCGGAGGAAGAATTAGTTGAGGAATCTCCAACATTAAAAAATAAAAAAGACATGCCTCAGACCAATGTAGAATTTTTAAGTACGGCATCCAAAATCATACCAGATTTTGATGGCTCTGCCGAAAATTTGCAAAGTTTTATTGATGCTTTAGATCTTGTTAATCAATTTAAGGGCGAACATGATGGGTTAGCTGTCTCCTTGGTAAAAACTAAATTGAAAGGAGCAGCTAGAAATCTTATAACTAGCGAGTCGACGCTTTCCGCTATAAGAGATAAAATTAAATTGTCAGTGAAAGGTGAGTCAGTCCAGGTATTGGTGGCTAAGCTGATGAACATTCAACAGCGAAATAAAACAGCCAACCAATACACAAAAGAGATTGAACAACTCACAAAATCACTACAAGGTGCCTATATATCAGATGGTCTAACCGCAGACCAAGCTGATAAATATTCAACTGAGCAGGCAGTTAATGCCATGACACAAAACTGCTCCGATGAAAAAGTTAAATTAATAATGGAGGCGGGACAATTCACTAATATGAATGAAGCCGTCTCCAAATTCGTAAGTAGTTGTACGAAGGCTAGCGGACAAGCCGATAAGGTATTGTTCAGTAAATGCCGATATAATGGGCAGCCTCGCGGTAGTTTTCGTGGAAACTACCGTATTAATTCTTTTCGCGGAGGTCGCAGTAGTTATAATCACAATAATTACAACAGACCAAATAACAATTACAGAAGAGGCGGCCAAAACAACAGAATCTATAATGGCAACCGATCTCAAAATGTGCGAGTCACTGCACAAAGCCTAGACTCGGAAAACTTGAATCTCCCCTTGGGAAATTAAAAAATCTTAATAAAAAAGTATACAATCTTAACTTAAGTCTTAGCATATTTGTAAACGCATACAACAACAATTCTAATAACCTTTTAACACTCTTAGTTGACACGGGTGCAGACATTTCATTATTAAAACAAATAAATAATGAATATAATTCCTTAAATATATTCCACACCACCAATATTAGTGGCATAGGACAAGGCACGATACAATCACTAGGATCACTACAGTTAGATCTTAGAATCGAAAATTTTTTGGTACCTCATGAATTTCACGTGGTAGATAATAATTTTCCGATACCTTGTGACGGAATACTGGGTATGGATTTTATAAAAAAATATAATTGCATATTAGACTTCACCAAAGAACACAGTTGGTTCATACTTAGACCTCAAAATTTTCATACTAGTATTCAAATGCCTATAGTCTACCCAAACAATAGGATAATATTACCAGCTCGATCTGAGGTAATCAGACATGTCAATATTAAATCAAACGAAGATGAAGTTCTGGTTTTTAACCAAGAACCACAACCAGGAATTATAATAGCTAGTGCTATAGTTAATAGTAGAAATGCATATATTCGCATTATAAACACCACTATGGAAAATAAGTCATTGAATATAGACAATATTCAAACAGAAAGTCTCACCAATTACAACATAGTCAACTTACCAAAAATCAAAAATAATAGAACAAGCGAAATTCTTTTAAAATTAAATAAAAATTTTCCTGATCAATTTAAACAGCAATTAAACAAATTGTGCACTAATTTCAGTGATGTATTCGGATTAGAGACCGAAACTATCACAACAAATAATTTTTATAAACAAAAAATAAGACTCAAAGATAAAGAACCGGTATATATTAAAAATTATAGAATTCCCCATACGCACAAAACAGAAATAGATAAACAAGTGAAGAAGTTAGTTTCTGATGGCATAGTGGAACCATCAATTTCAGAATACAACAGCCCACTACTCCTAATACCTAAGAAAAGCCTACCTAATTCCAATGAAAAGAGATGGCGATTAGTAATTGACTACCGCCAAATAAATAAAAAGGTTGTCGCAGATAAATTCCCACTTCCAAGGCTAGAGGATATACTTGACCAATTAGGTCGAGCCAAATACTTCTCATGTCTTGATCTAATGTCTGGATTCCACCAGATTGAACTTGATGAAAACTCAAGAGATATTACTTCGTTTTCAACAAATAATGGTTCATATCGTTTCAAACGACTTCCTTATGGACTCAAAATAGCCCCAAATTCTTTTCAACGTATGATGACTCTTGCATTTTCTGGCCTTGAGCCAACACAAGCATTTTTATATATGGACGACTTGATTGTTATAGGATGTTCTGAAAAACACATGCTAAATAATTTAACAAATGTTTTCGAACTATGTCGAAAATTTAACCTCAAACTACATCCTGAAAAGTGTTCATTCTTCATGCATGAAGTCACTTACCTTGGGCATAAGTGCACGGATAAAGGTATTTTACCAGATGATAAAAAATACGAAGCTATACAAAATTATCCCGTACCCACAGATGCAGATAGCGCTAGGAGATTCGTAGCGTTCTGCAACTATTACAGACGATTTATCAAAAACTTCTCAAACTATTCGCGGCACATAACGCAACTTTGCAAAAAGAATTTTCCGTTTAAATGGACAAACGAATGCAATGAAGCATTCAACTATCTGAAAAAGAAACTAATGAGCCCAACATTATTACAATATCCCGATTTTGAAAAAGAGTTTTGCATTACTACAGATGCTAGTAAACACGCTTGTGGTGCAGTACTCAGTCAAGAGTATAATGGTGTACAGCTTCCAGTCGCATTCGCCTCGAAAACTTTTACTAAGGGAGAAAGTAATAAATCAACAACTGAACAAGAGCTAACAGCAATACATTGGGCAATACTTCATTTTAGACCATATATCTATGGAAAACATTTTCTGGTCAAAACAGACCATAGGCCATTATCATATTTATTTTCGATGAAAAATCCTAGCTCAAAACTAACCAGAATAAGGTTAGACTTAGAGGAATATGACTTTACAGTCGAATATCTCAAGGGGAAACAAAATCAAGTAGCCGACGCTCTCTCTCGAAACAAAATCAAGTAGCCGACGCTCTCTCTCGTATAACTATCAATGAACTCAAAGAGCAAAATACAAAAATAAATAACATTATTTATAAAGTGACAACACGATCAGTGACTCAACAAAATAGGCAGACCTGTACAGGTAATGATTTATTTAAATCAAATAAAATACAATATAATGATAAGCCCAACGTTTATGAAGTCATTAAATATAATGACGTTAAAAAATTCGTAAAATTAAAATTTTCTTACAATAAGTGCTTCTTGAAGCAAGGGAAAAAAGTTTTAACACGAATAAATGTTGATGACCTATACATTAATGGAAAATTTGACCTAAATCAATTTTTCCAAAGGCTTGAAAAAGAGGCCGGTGTTCTCAAAGTCATTCAACTGCAAATGGTACCTAGTGAAGAAATCTTCGAATTTATTTCACTAAAATCATTCAAAGAAATGGGCAATAAAGTATTAAAAAATTTAAAAGTAGCGCTACTACCAAAGGTAACCATCATAAACGATAAGCAAGAAATTGAAGCCATATTGTTGAGATACCATGACGACCCCTTAGAAGGAGGTCATACAGGCATTACACGAACGTTCGGAAAAATTAAAAGATATTTTTATTGGAAAAAAATGAAACAAGATATAACAAAATATATAAAAGCATGCAAGCAATGCCAACTGGCAAAAACTACGCAAAATACGAAGTCACAAATGACCATAACGCCAACACCTACAACAGCCTTCGACATTGTATTGGTGGATACAATAGGTCCTTTCCCGAAATCAGAAAACGGTAATGAGTATGCTGTCACACTAATATGTGACCTTACAAAATATCTTGTTACCGTACCAATACCAAACAAAAGTTCAAAAACTGTTGCAAAGGCCATATTTGAATCTTATATATTAACATACGGTCCAATGAAGACGTTCATTACGGACATGGGTACTGAATATAAGAATTCAATAATAAATGACCTCTGTCAATATCTTAAAATAGATAATATAACATCAACAGCCCATCATCACCAAACCCTTGGGACTGTAGAACGAAGTCATCGCACTTTTAATGAGTATATACGCTCATATATATCTGTTGATAAGAATGACTGGGATGTATGGCTAATGTACTTTACGTACTGTTTTAATACAACACCCTCAGTTGTACACGAATATTGTCCTTATGAATTGGTCTTTGGCAGAATCCCCAACGGATTTAAAGTCTTTAACACAATAAACGAGATATCACCTCTTTATAATGTAGACGACTATTCAAAAGAAGTAAGGTATAGATTAGAAATAGCATATAAAAGAGCTAGATTAATGCTCGAGCGAGCAAAGCTAAAACAAAAAGAAATCTTCGACAAACAAAGTAGAGAGATACAATTACAACTAGGTGACCTAGTTCTTCTAAAAAATGAAGCAGGACACAAATTAGAAAATAGATATTTAGGACCTTTCAAGGTAATAGAATTAAAAAATAATAATAATGTAAAAATAGAAGATAATAAAAAGAAAAAAATTCAAACTGTGCACAGGGATAGATTAAAACATTATAGCTCGTAAGAAGGATCAATTTGGCAAGTATATAATTATAATAATTTTTGTATTCATTCTTTTATAATTCATCTTAAATAAAAATCCATTAATAAAGTTTAAAATATTTAAGCTAATGTAATAAATATTCAAAAAAAAAATATCTAAAATCATCATTGTAAACACATTTTATTTACAAAAAAAAAAAAAAAAAAAAAACTAGTTTAAGGAAATTTATTTCAAAAAAAAACTATAATTTTTTCATAATAACATTTATTTTCAACTTTATGCATTTTTACGAATAAAAACTATGAGAATGATCTAACACAAAAAAAAAAAACATACATTTATATAATAATAAGATCATTCTTTGTAAAATAGGAGGTGTAGTATGCTTACGATTGCATATCTATGCCATAACGACGTTCGTATTGGATAACGAGAATTACTCGTCACCCGATGCGTCGCGACGCTGATATGCGACGATGTGCACATCGGCATACTATACTTCCCACGAAATATATTTCTCACGATTTAATGATGACTCCACAAATGTATATCAATTTATTCTGTCCTAAGAAATATTCTTTTTGATATCTTCAATTCAATAAAGCTTTAACCCTAATATAAAACGGACGTGTTTTCATTATATGTAAAAATTGTTTTACAGTAGTAGCTGAACCATCTCGGTTGCAGTTTTCCAGACCACCTCTCACAGTGCTATTGAAGTCCTCCTCTGAGCCTGACTCCGAGGATGACCGTAAAAGAAAATCTTCATTAATGTAGTCTTCAGTCTCCATGTCGGAAGGACTGTCGACAGTGTGAGCATCAAGTCGGATGCGGTATCTGGTTTGGAGGAGGGCATACCTATAGAAGGAGTGCGGGGTGCATCTATTTCCATTTCTGGAAGGTTGATGACAGCAGCAGGTTCCTCCACTGCGGGTATATGCTCCGATGTTGTGAGTGCTAGTCTAGCACTTTCTTCGTCTTTCCTATACACTTTCAGCGTAATGTTAGACCATCCAAACCTAATCACTCCTTTGGTCGACGCTAGTGGAGCCAGTGAATCCCTATTGATGACTATAATAGCCGATCTATAAGGACCCTCCGGATCCTCCAGCTTGGCGACTTTCCAGTCATGAGTAGGCAGGGATGGGTTACCATATTGTAGCATTTTAAGGATGATTTCTTTGTCGGAGAGTTCAGCTGGTAATCTGGTACGAGCCCTTGGTCTGCAAGGAATGTCTTCTCTTGCCACAACCTCGAGCTTAGCACCAGGCCAGAGTCCCTTCAACCTACTGATAGCGAGCTTATATAGATCGCATGACCTCCCACCATCGAAAGCGACGAGCTTGACGCGCCCCTGGTACCACCCGGCATCCTCAAAAATGGCAAGTTCACCTCGATTTTCCATCATGAGGGTCCAGTAGGAAGCCTGAAGCTTGTTCAAGACCGTCGTCCACCGATCGAAGGAGATCATACCATCTACATTACTCCTATCAATCACCGCTAAAATGGTTTTATCCTTTAGTACGTCACTAAAGGATAGATCTTTCCTGATGTTGGAAAGAGTATTGGAATTGGCCTTTGGTCTTTTGGGTTCCGGACCGGTTCCCTCAAAGGATCGCTGGCGCTTAGACGTAGAGTCTCCGCTTTTGATGATGTTTTTTGCCCACACGAGTTTGGCAGATTGTTTCGAGTCCAGATCCGACACCGGTAAGTCACCTAGCATCTTCACTAATCTCTCCGCGTTCCGTCTATCTTTTCGTGAGTGGGTTACACTCCTCCCTCCAGCGG
>CAJZLR020000056.1:2500-10000 GCA_916050605.2 Platycheirus albimanus | reverse complement strand
TGTGTGTGTGTGTGTGTGTGTGTGTGTGTGTGTGTGTGTGTGTGTGTGTGTGTGTGTGTGTGTGTGTGTGTGTGTGTGTGTGTGTGTGTGTGTGTGTGTGTGTGTGTGTGTGTGTGTGTGTGTGTGTGTGTGTGTGTGTGTGTGTGTGTGTGTGTGTGTGTGTGTGTGTGTGTGTGTGTGTGTGTGTGTGTGTGTGTGTGTGTGTGTGTGTGTGTGTGTGTGTGTGTGTGTGTGTGTGTGTGTGTGTGTGTGTGTGTGTGTGTGTGTGTGTGTGTGTGTGTGTGTGTGTGTGTGTGTGTGTGTGTGTGTGTGTGTGTGTGTGTGTGTGTGTGTGTGTGTGTGTGTGTGTGTGTGTGTGTGTGTGTGTGTGTGTGTGTGTGTGTGTGTGTGTGTGTGTGTGTGTGTGTGTGTGTGTGTGTGTGTGTGTGTGTGTGTGTGTGTGTGTGTGTGTGTGTGTGTGTGTGTGTGTGTGTGTGTGTGTGTGTGTGTGTGTGTGTGTGTGTGTGTGTGTGTGTGTGTGTGTGTGTGTGTGTGTGTGTGTGTGTGTGTGTGTGTGTGTGTGTGTGTGTGTGTGTGTGTGTGTGTGTGTGTGTGTGTGTGTGTGTGTGTGTGTGTGTGTGTGTGTGTGTGTGTGTGTGTGTGTGTGTGTGTGTGTGTGTGTGTGTGTGTGTGTGTGTGTGTGTGTGTGTGTGTGTGTGTGTGTGTGTGTGTGTGTGTGTGTGTGTGTGTGTGTGTGTGTGTGTGTGTGTGTGTGTGTGTGTGTGTGTGTGTGTGTGTGTGTGTGTGTGTGTGTGTGTGTGTGTGTGTGTGTGTGTGTGTGTGTGTGTGTGTGTGTGTGTGTGTGTGTGTGTGTGTGTGTGTGTGTGTGTGTGTGTGTGTGTGTGTGTGTGTGTGTGTGTGTGTGTGTGTGTGTGTGTGTGTGTGTGTGTGTGTGTGTGTGTGTGTGTGTGTGTGTGTGTGTGTGTGTGTGTGTGTGTGTGTGTGTGTGTGTGTGTGTGTGTGTGTGTGTGTGTGTGTGTGTGTGTGTGTGTGTGTGTGTGTGTGTGTGTGTGTGTGTGTGTGTGTGTGTGTGTGTGTGTGTGTGTGTGTGTGTGTGTGTGTGTGTGTGTGTGTGTGTGTGTGTGTGTGTGTGTGTGTGTGTGTGTGTGTGTGTGTGTGTGTGTGTGTGTGTGTGTGTGTGTGTGTGTGTGTGTGTGTGTGTGTGTGTGTGTGTGTGTGTGTGTGTGTGTGTGTGTGTGTGTGTGTGTGTGTGTGTGTGTGTGTGTGTGTGTGTGTGTGTGTGTGTGTGTGTGTGTGTGTGTGTGTGTGTGTGTGTGTGTGTGTGTGTGTGTGTGTGTGTGTGTGTGTGTGTGTGTGTGTGTGTGTGTGTGTGTGTGTGTGTGTGTGTGTGTGTGTGTGTGTGTGTGTGTGTGTGTGTGTGTGTGTGTGTGTGTGTGTGTGTGTGTGTGTGTGTGTGTGTGTGTGTGTGTGTGTGTGTGTGTGTGTGTGTGTGTGTGTGTGTGTGTGTGTGTGTGTGTGTGTGTGTGTGTGTGTGTGTGTGTGTGTGTGTGTGTGTGTGTGTGTGTGTGTGTGTGTGTGTGTGTGTGTGTGTGTGTGTGTGTGTGTGTGTGTGTGTGTGTGTGTGTGTGTGTGTGTGTGTGTGTGTGTGTGTGTGTGTGTGTGTGTGTGTGTGTGTGTGTGTGTGTGTGTGTGTGTGTGTGTGTGTGTGTGTGTGTGTGTGTGTGTGTGTGTGTGTGTGTGTGTGTGTGTGTGTGTGTGTGTGTGTGTGTGTGTGTGTGTGTGTGTGTGTGTGTGTGTGTGTGTGTGTGTGTGTGTGTGTGTGTGTGTGTGTGTGTGTGTGTGTGTGTGTGTGTGTGTGTGTGTGTGTGTGTGTGTGTGTGTGTGTGTGTGTGTGTGTGTGTGTGTGTGTGTGTGTGTGTGTGTGTGTGTGTGTGTGTGTGTGTGTGTGTGTGTGTGTGTGTGTGTGTGTGTGTGTGTGTGTGTGTGTGTGTGTGTGTGTGTGTGTGTGTGTGTGTGTGTGTGTGTGTGTGTGTGTGTGTGTGTGTGTGTGTGTGTGTGTGTGTGTGTGTGTGTGTGTGTGTGTGTGTGTGTGTGTGTGTGTGTGTGTGTGTGTGTGTGTGTGTGTGTGTGTGTGTGTGTGTGTGTGTGTGTGTGTGTGTGTGTGTGTGTGTGTGTGTGTGTGTGTGTGTGTGTGTGTGTGTGTGTGTGTGTGTGTGTGTGTGTGTGTGTGTGTGTGTGTGTGTGTGTGTGTGTGTGTGTGTGTGTGTGTGTGTGTGTGTGTGTGTGTGTGTGTGTGTGTGTGTGTGTGTGTGTGTGTGTGTGTGTGTGTGTGTGTGTGTGTGTGTGTGTGTGTGTGTGTGTGTGTGTGTGTGTGTGTGTGTGTGTGTGTGTGTGTGTGTGTGTGTGTGTGTGTGTGTGTGTGTGTGTGTGTGTGTGTGTGTGTGTGTGTGTGTGTGTGTGTGTGTGTGTGTGTGTGTGTGTGTGTGTGTGTGTGTGTGTGTGTGTGTGTGTGTGTGTGTGTGTGTGTGTGTGTGTGTGTGTGTGTGTGTGTGTGTGTGTGTGTGTGTGTGTGTGTGTGTGTGTGTGTGTGTGTGTGTGTGTGTGTGTGTGTGTGTGTGTGTGTGTGTGTGTGTGTGTGTGTGTGTGTGTGTGTGTGTGTGTGTGTGTGTGTGTGTGTGTGTGTGTGTGTGTGTGTGTGTGTGTGTGTGTGTGTGTGTGTGTGTGTGTGTGTGTGTGTGTGTGTGTGTGTGTGTGTGTGTGTGTGTGTGTGTGTGTGTGTGTGTGTGTGTGTGTGTGTGTGTGTGTGTGTGTGTGTGTGTGTGTGTGTGTGTGTGTGTGTGTGTGTGTGTGTGTGTGTGTGTGTGTGTGTGTGTGTGTGTGTGTGTGTGTGTGTGTGTGTGTGTGTGTGTGTGTGTGTGTGTGTGTGTGTGTGTGTGTGTGTGTGTGTGTGTGTGTGTGTGTGTGTGTGTGTGTGTGTGTGTGTGTGTGTGTGTGTGTGTGTGTGTGTGTGTGTGTGTGTGTGTGTGTGTGTGTGTGTGTGTGTGTGTGTGTGTGTGTGTGTGTGTGTGTGTGTGTGTGTGTGTGTGTGTGTGTGTGTGTGTGTGTGTGTGTGTGTGTGTGTGTGTGTGTGTGTGTGTGTGTGTGTGTGTGTGTGTGTGTGTGTGTGTGTGTGTGTGTGTGTGTGTGTGTGTGTGTGTGTGTGTGTGTGTGTGTGTGTGTGTGTGTGTGTGTGTGTGTGTGTGTGTGTGTGTGTGTGTGTGTGTGTGTGTGTGTGTGTGTGTGTGTGTGTGTGTGTGTGTGTGTGTGTGTGTGTGTGTGTGTGTGTGTGTGTGTGTGTGTGTGTGTGTGTGTGTGTGTGTGTGTGTGTGTGTGTGTGTGTGTGTGTGTGTGTGTGTGTGTGTGTGTGTGTGTGTGTGTGTGTGTGTGTGTGTGTGTGTGTGTGTGTGTGTGTGTGTGTGTGTGTGTGTGTGTGTGTGTGTGTGTGTGTGTGTGTGTGTGTGTGTGTGTGTGTGTGTGTGTGTGTGTGTGTGTGTGTGTGTGTGTGTGTGTGTGTGTGTGTGTGTGTGTGTGTGTGTGTGTGTGTGTGTGTGTGTGTGTGTGTGTGTGTGTGTGTGTGTGTGTGTGTGTGTGTGTGTGTGTGTGTGTGTGTGTGTGTGTGTGTGTGTGTGTGTGTGTGTGTGTGTGTGTGTGTGTGTGTGTGTGTGTGTGTGTGTGTGTGTGTGTGTGTGTGTGTGTGTATGTGTTGAAGAACCTCACGTAAGCCCCCTCACCGTGACAAAGTCAACTCATAGAGGGGGTGTGAAATGGTTACCTGCTAAAGAAAAAACATTTAATTGCTGTCGCGTCACGGGCCGAGCTTCGGCATTTCTACCTTAAAAGTACTATAACTCAAAAAGTATGGACATTAGAAAAAAAAGTTGTATACAAAAGTTGTAGAGAATAAACTGATCTTTAAAAATGGTTGGAGGCATATATCGATTAAGCCAAGATTTTAAGAGTTATCGGCCAATATAGAAAAATATGTTCATTAAAGTGGCCATAAATCGAGAACGGTAATTTTCACAAAAAAGTTTATTGCAAACAAAAGATGCGAAATTTTATTTTCTATAATAATGGTCTCGGTGACTTTTGCTCTAAATATTATAGTTTTCGAGATATCGACCAAAAACTTTTTTTCAAGATGGCGGCTGAAGCTCCACCTGGATTTGTTAGCATTTTGTGTTTTTATACTTAGTAAGTGATCTTTAACCTTATACAATCAAAATATTGGATCGGAAATTTAGTGCGAGGTTAAATTCTATTTTTACTGGCCTATATATTCGCAAGTAAAAATTGTCACTAATGGTTCTTATATTAATAGTCAAGTGGGGGTGTCCATCTCGGGTTGTTCAAATCCTGTTGTCCTTGATGAGTTACTGCATTGATTTCACATTTTGTTCGCCCTTTTATACTTTATTTTCAGCACATTACAAATTATTTTGAATTAAAAAAAAAATGTGTTTTGTATTGATTTAAATAGCACTTTTCAGATTTAGTATACGAGAACAAAATGTGCTGATTACAATTTTTTAAATTTAGGGACTTCGATATTTTATAATACTTAAGCATTGTACAATTCAAATATATATGAATTCAATATTATTTTAAAATAGTGTAGTTTCTTCTGATGCAAGAAAGAATGGCTGTTACAGAAGTAGATCAATTAAATAATTCTGCTGGGGCACTACTCGAAGAAATTAAAGTATTTTTTCTTGTGAGATCGATTAATGATGATAATTTTTAGTTTAAGAGAGGATTTACATGTTCACTTTGGGGAATGAGTAAGAGCTGGCGCAAAGATCCAATTACTCTTTTAAGATCACTAACACACTGTTAAAGCTCCGTTAATCGGTTAAAGAAGTTTGAGAAATTAATAAGAGAACAAGTCAATTAAAATAAGATTTTGATAAGATATTAGATTAGTCTGTGGAAATTAAAACACAATCTTTATGAAAATACTGGCCACAAAATAACGGACACAGAATCATTACTTGTGAGTGAAAGCTAAGCGATTGGAAGTGTAAAAGAGCGGCTCCTGAAATTATTTGATTAAAAACTCATAAATATTGCAAAATAGTTGAAGACTGGTTGTAAAAGTAATTCTAAAGTGATTGTCTGCATTCTGAACTGCTATCACGTCTTAAATCACGGGCTTTATTTTATAACTACAAATTGTATTTTAATTGCTTTTTCTTAATAAATCAGAGAAGTGCAAAAAGTCTTATTTGCCTTTGAGTGCATTACATTGTTCGTATACGTTGAGTGGTATCTCAGTTTGCGCAGCATACTTGCGCAGAGATTAAAGCGGGACCGAACAGATACAGCGCTAACAGATTACTGAGACAGTGAGTATTACCGAGACCGACTGTTCGATCACCATCACCATACATGTCAGACTCAGATCTCACTCATTGAAAGCTTGATTATTATTAATTTATTTTATCCGTGGTCGTAGACAACAACCCAGAACCCATCCCTTTTATCATTACTGTACTGCTAGATTTTAAGCAAATATAAGAACCAAATTTCGCATTGTGCAGTGGTGCAACGTATTTAAAACCCAAACACAAAAAGAACTTTTGAAAAAAGCTCACCAGATTGCGATAAGTCCTGAATCTTAAGAGAATCTTGAATTATGGGCGAAAACTCATCGGCATCTATAATCGAGCTTTTAATGCCGAGAATGAATGCACTACTTGATGCGAAATTGTCAAATAAAGCAACAAAAGATGACATTAATACTATTAAAATGGAAGTAACAGTTCTGCAAGACGAGAATCAAGCACTAAAATTGGAAATCGAAAAGTTAAAAAAAACGCACATACGCAAAACAGGAAAATGGAAGATTTTGAAAAGTTCTCAAATAGGTTAAATATCGTAGTAAATGGTCTAAATGCAAAAACCAAATGATGAAGCCAGTCAACAATTTCACCAAATCTGTAGCACAACGCTTAATGTAGCTGTAACAACAACCAACACCAGAAAAATCGGGACTTCAAATGAAAATTCGTCTGCTTTTGTTTTTGAACTGGGAAACACAAACGACGTCAACTCGGTGTTAGCGGCAACACATAGACTAAGAAGCTCTAGGATATTCATCAACAGAGACCTTACATACAAGGAAAGAAAGGAGAAATACCACCTTCGACAAATCAAAAAACGATTGACTCAAGCAAATTTGAACGTCAACGTTGTAATCAAGCGATGGGCCATCGAAATAAACAGACACCATTATAAATGCAGTTCTGATGGTGTTATCACAGCTTTCAGTGACGCACATTAGGACTACATTGTTCAACTTTTGAGCAAAGCAAAATTTTGCTATTACTGGGGTTGTGAATGCAAATATCCCAACTTCTAGTAACTCCCAAAATCATATTTAACAATTAGGTGCCTGTCAGGTTTTATCTTTCAATATTGCTGGTCTTGGAAATAAAACTTTTATATGTAGTTTTTTTTAAATATATTTGCAATTCTGAGATATTTTTTTATATGAAACTAACTACCGAAAATATCAAGAAATACGAACAGTTTTTTACTGGGTACAAACTAGAATGGATACCGGCGCGGCGATTAGAACACAACAACAAACATGAGGTAGAGCAAGTGGAGGCTGTACGGATATAAGAAGTGTATAGAAAATCTCTATCAACTTAATTTCAACAAACACAATGACACCGTTTTACTATGTGGACATTTTTTAGGATCCTTACTCAATCTTGTTCCTGCGTATATAAACTGCAATCATTGGAGGAACGATTTTGAAAAACTTGAGACTTTTTTCGATGAAACTGAGCAGAGCAACTTTATTTTGGTGGGCGATCTAAATGTAAGAACTGGTACAAAGGGAAGCGTTGACATTCAATTTGGAAATGGACCTTCGGTTACTACAGCTAGAAACTCAAAAGATAACAACTGTGATCGTAGTTGTAACTCGTTTACTGAATTTGTAGAAGAAATTGGAGCGTTTATTTTAAACGGGAGAGGATATGGAGACAAAACTGGTGAATTTACATTCACAAGCAGCAGAGGGTCTTCAGTCATCGACTATTGTTGCCCATCGTATAGTGCAGTAGAAACTTGCTAACAAAATTCGTGGTAACAAGATAAACACAACAACCGATCTCTTAGCATTTGAGTTTGAAACATACTTTCGGAACCTACTCGCAGTTCATCACTATCAACACAAACAACAAATCTACCAAATATTCTTATATCTGTTCCCACACTCGGTAGTGACATCGAAATGAGTGAGGTTGAATCAGCTATTGTGTCAGATAAAGAAAACAAAGCCCCCGGCATGGATGGAATTCCTTTTGAATTCTATAAAAATGCTTCACCAAATTTAATAATAGAAATTCGGTCTTTAAAAATGTCAATAGAGTGAATAGACGTGTTTGATAGCACTGTCCGGCAAAACATCGAATAAAGCCCAAATCTTGTATCATTATATTCAAAAAG
>CAJZLR020000055.1:0-22500 GCA_916050605.2 Platycheirus albimanus | reverse complement strand
TTTAAGAACTCCAAGGAGATACAAACTGTTTTATTTTCTGTGCTGCCCCCCTCCCGTGGTAAGGAGCACTTTTAGTTAATTCAGCTTGTATAGTTCAGTGCAGGAATAAAGTTATCCCCCCACCAGTGGTAAGGTGATTTTAGACTTGCATCTGAACATTTGGTCCTTCGAGCCGGATTGAACCAGCGACCTATGGAGTGGTAAATTCAAAACGCTGACGCTGCGGCTCGTGTGCATTATTTTAATTATTAGTAGGCAGTTTTATTTTATTAAATTTGTATAAATAGGGTAACAATAAATAAACTAAGTGAAGTTTTTTAAGAACTCCAACGAGATACAAACTGTTTTATTTTCTGTGCTGCCCCCCTCCCGTGGTAAGGAGCACTTTTAGTTAATTCAGCTTGTATAGTTCAGTGCAGGAATAAAGTTATCCCCCCACCAGTGGTAAGGTGATTTTAGACTTGCATCTGAACATTTGGTCCTTCGAGAAGCAGCGAGTGGAGATACGAAATATTTTTTAACGAATTAACGACAACGAACAGAAGTAAACGAAAGATGACATCTTTAGACGATCGAGTGGACAGGCAGAGAGATAGAGGCGAGAGGATAAAAAAGGTACTAGAAAAATTTACGAAGGAGGCCAAAATACGAAGAACAGAAGTCTTTGTACAGCAAAGACTCATCGACCTAGAGTTCTATTGGCAAGAGTTCAAACAAGAAGACGACGAAATTAAAGCTCACGATGACTTGGGAGAAGAGCATCCGTATATAGTGGCGAAGTACTACGAACAAGTAAAAACGACGGTGACGATAGCTCGAGAGAAGTTTCAAGCAAGGCTATCGGAAATTCTCAGCGAGGAGAAATCAGAAGAAGAAGCTAAAGCTAAGAATAAGAAAGAAGAAGATAATACGAAGACGAATGCAGCGGTAGACGAAAACACGAAGATGACATCAGCAAACAAAGAAGTTCGGGAGACGAAAGAAGCAGAAGACGAAGCTACGAGAACTAAATATCTTGCGGAATGGCAATTTAAAACAAATAATTCCTTAGAAGATGAGCTAAGGCGACGTTTAAGAAGACACGAAGCACAAAGAAAAGCACTTTTGAGGTCGTTGGAAAAATTACATGAATCAAAAACGTCATCGAAAGCCTATTATGTCCACAAACAACAAATTCTACGTAACCAATGGGCGCTTATAACGGCTACGCAAACGGAGATAATGGAGTATAGTGTAGACTTCACATTTGACGAGAGTTACGAAGAATTAGAAGACAAATACGAAGAAGCGATGGTTGGTCTTCAAGAAAAAATAGAAGAATATGCGAACGAAACAAAAATAAGCCAAACTACAAGAACAGAAGAACCAAGTGGAGTTGTACATCATGAGCTTAAGTTGCCAGTGCTCAAAATTCCAACATTCGATGGCGACTATAAGCAATGGAAATCGTTCATTGATTTATTTGAACAAACAATTCCCAAGAATGAAAAACTTGGGAATGCACAAAAAATGCATTATCTCAAAACAAATGTGACAGGCGACGCTGCAAGAATAATACAGCACCTACAGATAACTGACACCAACTACGAAGCAGCCAGGGATGCACTGATGAGCAGGTACGAGAACTCACGTCTTTTGGTGAATGCCCAAATTCAAGCATTGATTAACCAAAAAGACTCCCAAAGTGAGTCTGCAGCACATTTAAGAAGACTTCACGATACAACAACAGAGTGCGTTAACTCATTAAGAGGACTCGATATAGATACCAAAAGCTGGGATCCAATCATAGTTTATATTGTGTCCCAAAAACTGGATAATGAGACGCGAAAATCGTACGAGCAATCATTAACCAATCCTAAAGAATTGCAGCCTCTATAAGATTTTTTGAAGTTTATTGAAAATAAATTCCATGCTCTGGACAACTTGACAGAAAAACGATACAAAGATGACCACAAGAAGGAAGAAAAATCATCAAACGTAAAAAGAGGATTCTATAGAAGCTACCATGCAACAACAAGTCCAAGTTGCAGGCTGTGCAGAGGTCCACACTGGCTACACATGTGCCAAAAATTCATACAAATGGGAGCTCCCCAACGCACAGAATTTGTGCAAAATGAAAACTTATGTAGGAATTGCTTTAAAGACAATCACTTCACCTCAAGATGTCATTCATACAAAAAATGCCAAACCTGTAAACAACGTCACCACACACTTCTACACTTAAATGAACATAGCAGGCAACAATCGCAAACCAATTTGGCTACCAGTCTGCAACAGAACAAAATACTTCTGGCAACTGCCTTAGTAAAAACAAACTGGAGGGGAAGCGAACACTACTTGAGGGCATTAGTCGACCAAGGATCTCAGTCTTCCTACATTACTGAGGATGCAGTACAACGACTACAGTTACAAAAGAAGCCTGCATACGCATCTATTTATGGTGTTGGAGCTTCTAAAGCGGGAACTGCCCGTGGTAAAGTGGATTTAGCTATTCAGTCAATATATCCATCAGAATTTAAAACGCACGGCACATTCCTTGTGTTAGACAAGCTGACGAAATTTCTACCAGATGAATCGTTTACTGCGCAGAACTGGGACCACATAAAAAACCTTCCTCTGGCAGATCCATCATACAACAGACAATCGACAGTAGATCTTCTAATTGGAGCTGATATCTTTCAAGATATTATTGAAGAGGGAGTAATTAAAGGTAACCATGGTACTCCCATTGCTCAAAATACAAAGCTAGGATGGATACTCTCAGGACGTGTTCAAGAGAACAAAATAAATGGTGGAACTACAAGAAGAACTTGGACAATCCAGGGATAGAGCAGTAGCACGTTTTCTCCAGATGGAGAAAAAGTTCATGAAGAACAAGAGTCTACACGAAGACTACAAAAAATTTATGCGAGAATATTTGGAACTCGGGCACATGGAGCCCGTTAAAACAAAATGTGAGGAAGTTCAAAAGCTTACTACTTGCCTCATCAAGCAGTCCTTAAAGAAGACAGTTCAACTACCAAACTAAGGGTAGTCTTTGATGCATCATCAAAAACAACGTCTGGAGTCAGCCTTAACGATACCATGCTGACAGGTCCAGTGATTCAACAGGATTTATTTGACATAATGTTACGATGGAGAAAATACAAATATGTTTACCGAGCAGATATCGAAAAAATGTACCGTCAAATAATGGTGTCAACAGAAGATAGAAACTTTCAACGCATTCTTTGGAGAGAAAACCCAAGGTCAAAAATAGAAGAGTACAGGCTAACTACTGTGACGTATGGTACAACTTCAGCACCATATCTGGCAATAAGAACCTTACAACAACTAGCGTCAGATGAAGAACACAACTACAACATTGCAGCGGAGATAACACGGAGAGATTTCTATGTCGATGACTTACTATCTGGCGGCGATACATTAGAAGAAACGAAATACGCACAGCAGCAAATATCGCAGCTAATGCATAGCGGAGGATTTAATTTACGAAAGTGGTCCTCCAACTCAAAACTTGTTTTAGAAAACATACACATTAAAGATCAAGAACAAGGAAGACTTCAAATCAACTCATACGATCCAATTAAGACGTTAGGAATATACTGGCGACCGGAAACAGATGCATTTGAGTTCAGAACAAACGCATTCTCAAACACAGAAACACTGTCCAAAAGAGTTATAGTTTCTGAAACAGCGAGACTTTTCGACCCACTAGGATGGCTGACTCCTATTATTATAACGGCTAAATTAGTTCAACAAGAACTTTGGAAATTAGGAGTTGGATGGGACGAGAAATTACCAGAAGAGATATCAAAAACTTGGGCTGAATTCAGAATACAGTTGCCAGCTATTGAAGATTTGAAGATACCACGGTGGAATGAATTCGAACAAAAACATCGCATTGAGTTACATGGATTTTGCGATGCTTCCGAAAAAGCCTATGCAGCAGCAGTCTACACAAGGGTGATAACGAAATCCGGAAAAGTTCTGACTACATTACTGTGTGCAAAATCAAAGGTGGCACCACTTAAGAAGATATCATTGCCAAAACTTGAACTCTGCGGCGCACTTCTTCTTGCCAAGCTAACGAAGAAAACGAAAACGGCGCTGGGAATAGAAGAACTAGAAACACATGCGTGGACTGACTCAACTATAACGCTGGCATGGATAACTGGTGATCCAAACAAATGGAAAAACTTTGTTGCAAACCGAGTCACAGAGATAACGAAAATCCTCCAGAAAGAGAAATGGCATCACGTCAAAGGAAAAGAAAACCCGGCAGATTGTGCATCCAGAGGACTCTGGCCTAGCCAAATTAAAAATAATTGTATTTGGTGGAATGGCCCTACTTGGTTGTCAGACAAATTAATAAACTTTACCGATGTCAAACCATATAAAACTGAATTAGAGAAAAGAAGGGTACGAATACTAGCCCACGTTTCACAAAAAAACCAAGACGACCTGATAGAGAAAATACTATGCAAGTATAGCACATTTACGCGTGTGGCGAGAGTTCTTGCATATTGTATACGATTCATAAAAATTAAAGGCAAGAAAATTTGTGAGAGTGGACCGCTCTCTCCAAAAGAAATACAAAAGGCTAAACTTATTATCATAAGACATGTGCAGCACGAGGAATTTAAGGACGAAATCGGTAAACTGATAAAAGGCAAGGAAATTAGCAAACAGAGCAAAGTTTGGACCCTCAACCCATTCATTGACAAAGATAAAATGATGCGAGTAGGAGGACGATTGACAGCAGCAGAAATACAATTTTCAACCAAATTTCCTTTGATAATTCCGCATTTCGGCCCACTAACAATACTTCTTATTGACGAAGCCCATAATCAAACACTGCATGGAGGATACACTTTGACACACACATATCTACGAGAACAATATTGGATTGTGAATGGTCTAAGTGCAGTAAAACAACGCTTATATAGATGCACAAGGTGTTTCCGACACAAAACGCATTCAAAGACGCAACAAATGGGAAACCTTCCAAAGCCAAGAGTGAACATAACAAGACCCTTTCTACACACAGGAGTAGACTATGCGGGCCCCATTGATATAAGAATGTCTAAAGGAAGAGGAAATAAATCATACAAGGGATACATAGCGGTATTTATATGCTTAGCAACTAAAGCAATTCACGTTGAACTTGTTAGTGACCTCACAGCACAAGCATTTATAGCAGCCTATAAACGACTTTGTGCAAGGCGAGGTTACGTCGGACATCTGTATAGTGACAACGGCACAAACTTCATAGCTGCCAACAAAATCCTGCAATTTAATGCAAAACAAATGCAGTCATTTAACGAAGAAGTCACAAATGCCTTATCATCACACAACACGGAGTGGCACTTTATACCACCAGGATCTCCACATTTTGGAGGGTTGTGGGAAGCTGGTGTCAAATCAGTCAAACACCATTTAAAGAGAACAATTGGAGAACACAAACTAACATTCGAGGAGATGTCAACATTATTAGCACAAATCGAAGCGTGCTTAAATTCGAGACCTCTATGTCCACTCTCAAACGACCCAGAGGAAACAGATGTACTTACTCCCGGACATTTTTTGGTTGGAACAGCATTGTTGGCACCTCCAGAACCTCAACGATTGGATGAAAATTACGGATTACTTAACCGCTGGCAGCTTCTAGAACGTCTACAGCAACAATTTTGGAAGAAATGGAGCTTATCGTATCTCACTACCCTTCAACAACGACACAAATGGACAAAAAGATACGAAAACTTGAAAGTTGGAGACATAGTTATAATAAAAGACGAACAACTCCCACCAACAAGATGGAAAATGGGAAAGATTACTGAAACTCATCCTGGATTAGACAACTTGGTTCGAGTTGTAACGGTCAAAGCTAACGACAAAGTGTACAAAAGGCCAACAACGAAAATTTGTCCATTACCAATAATCGATAATGAAGAAAAAGAAATGGAACAGGTGGCGATACAAGACGAAGAACGACATATAACTGGACATTTACTCAATGAAGTTCATGCACCGAAACAGAAGTTGAAAATCAATCCACTACTGGGACTTTTGTTAACAATGACGCTAGCCATGTCATTGGGAAACATTGGTGCCGAAGCTTCTAACATTGGAAATGAGGCCATAACAATAACTCCATTTAAAAATCGCCCTGGAATTTATTTTGAAAAAATTGGCAATGTAAATTTAATTACGAGCGATTGGAAGCTTATCGTTTACTATGATATGACCAATTATTGGCAAGAATACAAAGGATTTAAGGAACTAGTGCTGGGAATCAATGAAGTATGCAAGCACCTGGCAGATCTTGGAAGGAAGAATGGACAATGCAATTCTACAGCCAATATAATCAACCATCAGCTGCAGGTCATTAAAAGCAACAATGACTTGCTAATAAAACAAGGTTCCGGTACCAGGCAATCATCCAGAAACAGACGATCTCCATTTGATTTTGTTGGGACAGTAGCAAACAAGTTGTTTGGAGTTTTAGATGAAGAATACGCTCAGCGCTACGAACAAGAGATTATGCAGTTCAAGGAAAATGACGATTACTTACTTAGCTTGATAAAAAACCAAACTTCAATTGCGGAGTATACGAAAAATGTACTTCAGAAAAGCACAAATACTATTTCAACTCAGCTTGAGATGTTCCAAGGACAGTTAGAAACTTTAAGAAATAGTATAAGAGCAACCACAGAAGGAAGCGCTGTAGAGCAAAAATTTATTTTGTTGACGAATTACGCGACGATTTCAATGTTAAACTACCAGCAAACTCAAAATGCAATTTTAGACGTGCTGATTGACCTACACCATGGGAAAATAAACCCACTCATAATAACACCAGACCAACTCCAAGAACAGCTATCCACAATACGAAAAAATCTACCACCACACCTGGCTGTAGCTGGAGAGACGACAGAATCCAATATGCTGCAATTATACAGGCTGCTTTCTGCGAGGGGCAGAATAACATCAAAAAATGTTATATTTGACATAACACTCCCATCGGCGAATACAGAAGACTACGAAATCTTCAAGGTTATTCCAGTGCCGACAATTCATCAACTGGAATATATGTTCATCGAACCGTCATTGGATTACTTAATAGTGAATTTGATTCGTGAATCATACTACGCTATTACAAAAGATGAGCTGACGAACTGCGTACATTACAACGAGAAGTATTTATGCCAGCAGCAGCACCCCCTTTTCAACAGGCGATCAAACGTAAGCAAATGTGAAATGGATCTGATGACACATTCTACTGAACTCTCACCGTTTTGCAAGCTGAGAAGCATTACTCCGTCCCCTGTTTGGATCCAGCTGAGCAGCATCAACAGCTGGATATACGTACTGGACAAAAAGTACACATTCAATGTCATTTGTAGAAGGAAAGTGTTGGATATCACGCTTCAAGATGATGGAATACTAACGCTACAGCCGAGCTGCATACTTAAGCACGATACTATGAGTATAACATCTCACAGTAGCATCTCAAACGAACTAAATACAGCATTTATACCAGCAACAAATATAACCGAAATGCTACAAAATCAACCAAGGAATGCGTCGAAGCCCATAGTCGTCCCTCAAGTGATGCTCAGTACGGGCAATGACGATATAAAAATCATCGGGAAATGGATAACAGAACTTCATAATAAGGAAAAGCTACCTGACCATACGAAAAATCACGCAGTTCATCATAACACCACCTATGTTTTGATTGGAGGACTCTTCCTAATTATCAGCATCTACATTGGCTGGCAACATTGCAAGACAAAAAATCAACCTCAGGTGCAGCCTCAAAGGAATATACAAGCCAGGCGAAGATATACACTGTCGGACTTCACTCTTTACGATCAAAGGACCCGGCAGAATGTACAAGAATGTACAATGTAATCGCAATAAAATAATATTTTATTGCTGACCAGCACACGGGCGGAAAATATACCACGAGTCGGGTGTCGACAACAAATGCAGTGGTAAATTCAAAACGCTGACGCTGCGGCTCGTGTGCATTATTTTAATTATTAGTAGGCAGTTTTATTTTATTAAATTTGTATAAATAGGGTAACAATAAATAAACTAAGTGAAGTTTTTTAAGAACTCCAACGAGATACAAACTGTTTTATTTTCTGTGCTGCCCCCCTCCCGTGGTAAGGAGCACTTTTAGTTAATTCAGCTTGTATAGTTCAGTGCAGGAATAAAGTTATCCCCCCACCAGTGGTAAGGTGATTTTAGACTTGCATCTGAACATTTGGTCCTTCGAGCCGGATTGAACCAGCGACCTATGGAGTGGTAAATTCAAAACGCTGACGCTGCGGCTCGTGTGCATTATTTTAATTATTAGTAGGCAGTTTTATTTTATTAAATTTGTATAAATAGGGTAACAATAAATAAACTAAGTGAAGTTTTTTAAGAACTCCAACGAGATACAAACTGTTTTATTTTCTGTGCTGCCCCCCTCCCGTGGTAAGGAGCACTTTTAGTTAATTCAGCTTGTATAGTTCAGTGCAGGAATAAAGTTATCCCCCCACCAGTGGTAAGGTGATTTTAGACTTGCATCTGAACATTTGGTCCTTCGAGAAGCAGCGAGTGGAGATACGAAATATTTTTTAACGAATTAACGACAACGAACAGAAGTAAACGAAAGATGACATCTTTAGACGATCGAGTGGACAGGCAGAGAGATAGAGGCGAGAGGATAAAAAAGGTACTAGAAAAATTTACGAAGGAGGCCAAAATACGAAGAACAGAAGTCTTTGTACAGCAAAGACTCATCGACCTAGAGTTCTATTGGCAAGAGTTCAAACAAGAAGACGACGAAATTAAAGCTCACGATGACTTGGGAGAAGAGCATCCGTATATAGTGGCGAAGTACTACGAACAAGTAAAAACGACGGTGACGATAGCTCGAGAGAAGTTTCAAGCAAGGCTATCGGAAATTCTCAGCGAGGAGAAATCAGAAGAAGAAGCTAAAGCTAAGAATAAGAAAGAAGAAGATAATACGAAGACGAATGCAGCGGTAGACGAAAACACGAAGATGACATCAGCAAACAAAGAAGTTCGGGAGACGAAAGAAGCAGAAGACGAAGCTACGAGAACTAAATATCTTGCGGAATGGCAATTTAAAACAAATAATTCCTTAGAAGATGAGCTAAGGCGACGTTTAAGAAGACACGAAGCACAAAGAAAAGCACTTTTGAGGTCGTTGGAAAAATTACATGAATCAAAAACGTCATCGAAAGCCTATTATGTCCACAAACAACAAATTCTACGTAACCAATGGGCGCTTATAACGGCTACGCAAACGGAGATAATGGAGTATAGTGTAGACTTCACATTTGACGAGAGTTACGAAGAATTAGAAGACAAATACGAAGAAGCGATGGTTGGTCTTCAAGAAAAAATAGAAGAATATGCGAACGAAACAAAAATAAGCCAAACTACAAGAACAGAAGAACCAAGTGGAGTTGTACATCATGAGCTTAAGTTGCCAGTGCTCAAAATTCCAACATTCGATGGCGACTATAAGCAATGGAAATCGTTCATTGATTTATTTGAACAAACAATTCCCAAGAATGAAAAACTTGGGAATGCACAAAAAATGCATTATCTCAAAACAAATGTGACAGGCGACGCTGCAAGAATAATACAGCACCTACAGATAACTGACACCAACTACAAAGCAGCCAGGGATGCACTGATGAGCAGGTACGAGAACTCACGTCTTTTGGTGAATGCCCAAATTCAAGCATTGATTAACCAAAAAGACTCCCAAAGTGAGTCTGCAGCACATTTAAGAAGACTTCACGATACAACAACAGAGTGCGTTAACTCATTAAGAGGACTCGATATAGATACCAAAAGCTGGGATCCAATCATAGTTTATATTGTGTCCCAAAAACTGGATAATGAGACGCGAAAATCGTACGAGCAATCATTAACCAATCCTAAAGAATTGCAGCCTCTATAAGATTTTTTGAAGTTTATTGAAAATAAATTCCATGCTCTGGACAACTTGACAGAAAAACGATACAAAGATGACCACAAGAAGGAAGAAAAATCATCAAACGTAAAAAGAGGATTCTATAGAAGCTACCATGCAACAACAAGTCCAAGTTGCAGGCTGTGCAGAGGTCCACACTGGCTACACATGTGCCAAAAATTCATACAAATGGGAGCTCCCCAACGCACAGAATTTGTGCAAAATGAAAACTTATATAGGAATTGCTTTAAAGACAATCACTTCACCTCAAGATGTCATTCATACAAAAAATGCCAAACCTGTAAACAACGTCACCACACACTTCTACACTTAAATGAACATAGCAGGCAACAATCGCAAACCAATTTGGCTACCAGTCTGCAACAGAACAAAATACTTCTGGCAACTGCCTTAGTAAAAACAAACTGGAGGGGAAGCGAACACTACTTGAGGGCATTAGTCGACCAAGGATCTCAGTCTTCCTACATTACTGAGGATGCAGTACAACGACTACAGTTACAAAAGAAGCCTGCATACGCATCTATTTATGGTGTTGGAGCTTCTAAAGCGGGAACTGCCCGTGGTAAAGTGGATTTAGCTATCCAGTCAATATATCCATCAGAATTTAAAACGCACGGCACATTCCTTGTGTTAGACAAGCTGACGAAATTTCTACCAGATGAATCGTTTACTGCGCAGAACTGGGACCACATAAAAAACCTTCCTCTGGCAGATCCATCATACAACAGACAATCGACAGTAGATCTTCTAATTGGAGCTGATATCTTTCAAGATATTATTGAAGAGGGAGTAATTAAAGGTAACCATGGTACTCCCATTGCTCAAAATACAAAGCTAGGATGGATACTCTCAGGACGTGTTCAAGAGAACAAAATAAATGGTGGAACTACAATTTGCTGTATTTCAAACGTCCAACTACACGAACAACTAAAACTATTTTGGGAGACAGAAGAAATCATAGACGAAAGAAGCCTTTCAGACGAAGAAAAAAGATGCGAAGAGATATACAAGCAGACTTACGAGCGAGACGAAACTGGAAGATATATTGTTCGACTTCCATTTAAAGATAACGCAGAAGAACTTGGACAATCCAGGGATAGAGCAGTAGCACGTTTTCTCCAGATGGAGAAAAAGTTCATGGAGAACAAGAGTCTACACGAAGACTACAAAAAATTTATGCGAGAATATTTGGAACTCGGGCACATGGAGCCCGTTAAAACAAAATGTGAGGAAGTTCAAAAGCTTACTACTTGCCTCATCAAGCAGTCCTTAAAGAAGACAGTTCAACTACCAAACTAAGGGTAGTCTTTGATGCATCATCAAAAACAACGTCTGGAGTCAGCCTTAACGATACCATGCTGACAGGTCCAGTGATTCAACAGGATTTATTTGACATAATGTTACGATGGAGAAAATACAAATATGTTTACCGAGCAGATATCGAAAAAATGTACCGTCAAATAATGGTGTCAACAGAAGATAGAAACTTTCAACGCATTCTTTGGAGAGAAAACCCAAGGTCAAAAATAGAAGAGTACAGGCTAACTACTGTGACGTATGGTACAACTTCAGCACCATATCTGGCAATAAGAACCTTACAACAACTAGCGTCAGATGAAGAACACAACTACAACATTGCAGCGGAGATAACACGGAGAGATTTCTATGTCGATGACTTACTATCTGGCGGCGATACATTAGAAGAAACGAAATACGCACAGCAGCAAATATCGCAGCTAATGCATAGCGGAGGATTTAATTTACGAAAGTGGTCCTCCAACTCAAAACTTGTTTTAGAAAACATACACATTAAAGATCAAGAACAAGGAAGACTTCAAATCAACTCATACGATCCAATTAAGACGTTAGGAATATACTGGCGACCGGAAACAGATGCATTTGAGTTCAGAACAAACGCATTCTCAAACACAGAAACACTGTCCAAAAGAGTTATAGTTTCTGAAACAGCGAGACTTTTCGACCCACTAGGATGGCTGACTCCTATTATTATAACGGCTAAATTAGTTCAACAAGAACTTTGGAAATTAGGAGTTGGATGGGACGAGAAATTACCAGAAGAGATATCAAAAACTTGGGCTGAATTCAGAATACAGTTGCCAGCTATTGAAGATTTGAAGATACCACGGTGGAATGAATTCGAACAAAAACATCGCATTGAGTTACATGGATTTTGCGATGCTTCCGAAAAAGCCTATGCAGCAGCAGTCTACACAAGGGTGATAACGAAATCCGGAAAAGTTCTGACTACATTACTGTGTGCAAAATCAAAGGTGGCACCACTTAAGAAGATATCATTGCCAAAACTTGAACTCTGCGGCGCACTTCTTCTTGCCAAGCTAACGAAGAAAACGAAAACGGCGCTGGGAATAGAAGAACTAGAAACACATGCGTGGACTGACTCAACTATAACGCTGGCATGGATAACTGGTGATCCAAACAAATGGAAAAACTTTGTTGCAAACCGAGTCACAGAGATAACGAAAATCCTCCAGAAAGAGAAATGGCATCACGTCAAAGGAAAAGAAAACCCGGCAGATTGTGCATCCAGAGGACTCTGGCCTAGCCAAATTAAAAATAATTGTATTTGGTGGAATGGCCCTACTTGGTTGTCAGACAAATTAATAAACTTTACCGATGTCAAACCATATAAAACTGAATTAGAGGAAAGAAGGGTACGAATACTAGCCCACGTTTCACAAAAAAACCAAGACGACCTGATAGAGAAAATACTATGCAAGTATAGCACATTTACGCGTGTGGCGAGAGTTCTTGCATATTGTATACGATTCATAAAAATTAAAGGCAAGAAAATTTGTGAGAGTGGACCGCTCTCTCCAAAAGAAATACAAAAGGCTAAACTTATTATCATAAGACATGTGCAGCACGAGGAATTTAAGGACGAAATCGGTAAACTGATAAAAGGCAAGGAAATTAGCAAACAGAGCAAAGTTTGGACCCTCAACCCATTCATTGACAAAGATAAAATGATGCGAGTAGGAGGACGATTGACAGCAGCAGAAATACAATTTTCAACCAAATTTCCTTTGATAATTCCGCATTTCGGCCCACTAACAATACTTCTTATTGACGAAGCCCATAATCAAACACTGCATGGAGGATACACTTTGACACACACATATCTACGAGAACAATATTGGATTGTGAATGGTCTAAGTGCAGTAAAACAACGCTTATATAGATGCACAAGATGTTTCCGACACAAAACGCATTCAAAGACGCAACAAATGGGAAACCTTCCAAAGCCAAGAGTGAACATAACAAGACCCTTTCTACACACAGGAGTAGACTATGCGGGCCCAATTGATATAAGAATGTCTAAAGGAAGAGGAAATAAATCATACAAGGGATACATAGCGGTATTTATATGCTTAGCAACTAAAGCAATTCACGTTGAACTTGTTAGTGACCTCACAGCACAAGCATTTATAGCAGCCTATAAACGACTTTGTGCAAGGCGAGGTTACGTCGGACATCTGTATAGTGACAACGGCACAAACTTCATAGCTGCCAACAAAATCCTGCAATTTAATGCAAAACAAATGCAGTCATTTAACGAAGAAGTCACAAATGCCTTATCATCACACAACACGGAGTGGCACTTTATACCACCAGGATCTCCACATTTTGGAGGGTTGTGGGAAGCTGGTGTCAAATCAGTCAAACACCATTTAAAGAGAACAATTGGAGAACACAAACTAACATTCGAGGAGATGTCAACATTATTAGCACAAATCGAAGCGTGCTTAAATTCGAGACCTCTATGTCCACTCTCAAACGACCCAGAGGAAACAGATGTACTTACTCCCGGACATTTTTTGGTTGGAACAGCATTGTTGGCACCTCCAGAACCTCAACGATTGGATGAAAATTACGGATTACTTAACCGCTGGCAGCTTCTAGAACGTCTACAGCAACAATTTTGGAAGAAATGGAGCTTATCGTATCTCACTACCCTTCAACAACGACACAAATGGACAAAAAGATACGAAAACTTGAAAGTTGGAGACATAGTTATAATAAAAGACGAACAACTCCCACCAACAAGATGGAAAATGGGAAAGATTACTGAAACTCATCCTGGATTAGACAACTTGGTTCGAGTTGTAACGGTCAAAGCTAACGACAAAGTGTACAAAAGGCCAACAACGAAAATTTGTCCATTACCAATAATCGATAATGAAGAAAAAGAAATGGAACAGGTGGCGATACAAGACGAAGAACGACATATAACTGGACATTTACTCAATGAAGTTCATGCACCGAAACAGAAGTTGAAAATCAATCCACTACTGGGACTTTTGTTAACAATGACGCTAGCCATGTCATTGGGAAACATTGGTGCCGAAGCTTCTAACATTGGAAATGAGGCCATAACAATAACTCCATTTAAAAATCGCCCTGGAATTTATTTTGAAAAAATTGGCAATGTAAATTTAATTACGAGCGATTGGAAGCTTATCGTTTACTATGATATGACCAATTATTGGCAAGAATACAAAGGATTTAAGGAACTAGTGCTGGGAATCAATGAAGTATGCAAGCACCTGGCAGATCTTGGAAGGAAGAATGGACAATGCAATTCTACAGCCAATATAATCAACCATCAGCTGCAGGTCATTAAAAGCAACAATGACTTGCTAATAAAACAAGGTTCCGGTACCAGGCAATCATCCAGAAACAGACGATCTCCATTTGATTTTGTTGGGACAGTAGCAAACAAGTTGTTTGGAGTTTTAGATGAAGAATACGCTCAGCGCTACGAACAAGAGATTATGCAGTTCAAGGAAAATGACGATTACTTACTTAGCTTGATAAAAAACCAAACTTCAATTGCGGAGTATACGAAAAATGTACTTCAGAAAAGCACAAATACTATTTCAACTCAGCTTGAGATGTTCCAAGGACAGTTAGAAACTTTAAGAAATAGTATAAGAGCAACCACAGAAGGAAGCGCTGTAGAGCAAAAGTTTATTTTGTTGACGAATTACGCGACGATTTCAATGTTAAACTACCAGCAAACTCAAAATGCAATTTTAGACGTGCTGATTGACCTACACCATGGGAAAATAAACCCACTCATAATAACACCAGACCAACTCCAAGAACAGCTATCCACAATACGAAAAAATCTACCACCACACCTGGCTGTAGCTGGAGAGACGACAGAATCCAATATGCTGCAATTATACAGGCTGCTTTCTGCGAGGGGCAGAATAACATCAAAAAATGTTATATTTGACATAACACTCCCATTGGCGAATACAGAAGACTACGAAATCTTCAAGGTTATTCCAGTGCCGACAATTCATCAACTGGAATATATTTTCATCGAACCGTCATTGGATTACTTAATAGTGAATTTGATTCGTGAATCATACTACGCTATTACAAAAGATGAGCTGACGAACTGCGTACATTACAACGAGAAGTATTTATGCCAGCAGCAGCACCCCCTTTTCAACAGGCGATCAAACGTAAGCAAATGTGAAATGGATCTGATGACACATTCTACTGAACTCTCACCGTTTTGCAAGCTGAGAAGCATTACTCCGTCCCCTGTTTGGATCCAGCTGAGCAGCATCAACAGCTGGATATACGTACTGGACAAAAAGTACACATTCAATGTCATTTGTAGAAGGAAAGTGTTGGATATCACGCTTCAAGATGATGGAATACTAACGCTACAGCCGAGCTGCATACTTAAGCACGATACTATGAGTATAACATCTCACAGTAGCATCTCAAACGAACTAAATACAGCATTTATACCAGCAACAAATATAACCGAAATGCTACAAAATCAACCAAGGAATGCGTCGAAGCCCTTAGTCGTCCCTCAAGTGATGCTCAGTACGGGCAATGACGATATAAAAATCATCGGGAAATGGATAACAGAACTTCATAATAAGGAAAAGCTACCTGACCATACGAAAAATCACGCAGTTCATCATAACACCACCTATGTTTTGATTGGAGGACTCTTCCTAATTATCAGCATCTACATTGGCTGGCAACATTGCAAGACAAAAAATCAACCTCAGGTGCAGCCTCAAAGGAATATACAAGCCAGGCGAAGATATACACTGTCGGACTTCACTCTTTACGATCAAAGGACCCGGCAGAATGTACAAGAATGTACAATGTAATCGCAATAAAATAATATTTTATTGCTGACCAGCACACGGGCGGAAAATATACCACGAGTCGGGTGTCGACAACAAATGCAGTGGTAAATTCAAAACGCTGACGCTGCGGCTCGTGTGCATTATTTTAATTATTAGTAGGCAGTTTTATTTTATTAAATTTGTATAAATAGGGTAACAATAAATAAACTAAGTGAGTTTTTTAAGAACTCCAACGAGATACAAACTGTTTTATTTTCTGTGCTGCCCCCCTCCCGTGGTAAGGAGCACTTTTAGTTAATTCAGCTTGTATAGTTCAGTGCAGGAATAAAGTTATCCCCCACCAGTGGTAAGGTGATTTTAGACTTGCATCTGAACATTTGGTCCTTCGAGCCGGATTGAACCAGCGACCTATGGAGTGGTAAATTCAAAACGCTGACGCTGCGGCTCGTGTGCATTATTTTAATTATTAGTAGGCAGTTTTATTTTATTAAATTTGTATAAATAGGGTAACAATAAATAAACTAAGTGAAGTTTTTTAAGAACTCCAACGAGATACAAACTGTTTTATTTTCTGTGCTGCCCCCCTCCCGTGGTAAGGAGCACTTTTAGTTAATTCAGCTTGTATAGTTCAGTGCAGGAATAAAGTTATCCCCCCACCAGTGGTAAGGTGATTTTAGACTTGCATCTGAACAGTGTGTGTGTGTGTGTGTGTGTGTGTGTGTGTGTGTGTGTGTGTGTGTGTGTGTGTGTGTGTGTGTGTGTGTGTGTGTGTGTGTGTGTGTGTGTGTGTGTGTGTGTGTGTGTGTGTGTGTGTGTGTGTGTGTGTGTGTGTGTGTGTGTGTGTGTGTGTGTGTGTGTGTGTGTGTGTGTGTGTGTGTGTGTGTGTGTGTGTGTGTGTGTGTGTGTGTGTGTGTGTGTGTGTGTGTGTGTGTGTGTGTGTGTGTGTGTGTGTGTGTGTGTGTGTGTGTGTGTGTGTGTGTGTGTGTGTGTGTGTGTGTGTGTGTGTGTGTGTGTGTGTGTGTGTGTGTGTGTGTGTGTGTGTGTGTGTGTGTGTGTGTGTGTGTGTGTGTGTGTGTGTGTGTGTGTGTGTGTGTGTGTGTGTGTGTGTGTGTGTGTGTGTGTGTGTGTGTGTGTGTGTGTGTGTGTGTGTGTGTGTGTGTGTGTGTGTGTGTGTGTGTGTGTGTGTGTGTGTGTGTGTGTGTGTGTGTGTGTGTGTGTGTGTGTGTGTGTGTGTGTGTGTGTGTGTGTGTGTGTGTGTGTGTGTGTGTGTGTGTGTGTGTGTGTGTGTGTGTGTGTGTGTGTGTGTGTGTGTGTGTGTGTGTGTGTGTGTGTGTGTGTGTGTGTGTGTGTGTGTGTGTGTGTGTGTGTGTGTGTGTGTGTGTGTGTGTGTGTGTGTGTGTGTGTGTGTGTGTGTGTGTGTGTGTGTGTGTGTGTGTGTGTGTGTGTGTGTGTGTGTGTGTGTGTGTGTGTGTGTGTGTGTGTGTGTGTGTGTGTGTGTGTGTGTGTGTGTGTGTGTGTGTGTGTGTGTGTGTGTGTGTGTGTGTGTGTCTGTGTGTGTGTGTCTGTGTGTGTGTGTCTGTGTGTGTGTGTGTGTGTGTGTGTGTGTGTGTGTGTGTGTGTGTGTGTGTGTGTGTGTGTGTCTGTGTGTGTGTGTGTCTGTGTGTGTGTGTGTGTGTGTGTGTGTGTGTGTGTGTGTGTGTGTGTGTGTGTGTGTGTGTGTGTGTGTGTGTGTGTGTGTGTGTGTGTGTGTGTGTGTGTGTGTGTGTGTGTGTGTGTGTGTGTGTGTGTGTGTGTGTGTGTGTGTGTGTGTGTGTGTGTGTGTGTGTGTGTGTGTGTGTGTGTGTGTGTGTGTGTGTGTGTGTGTGTGTGTGTGTGTGTGTGTGTGTGTGTGTGTGTGTGTGTGTGTGTGTGTGTGTGTGTGTGTGTGTGTGTGTGTGTGTGTGTGTGTGTGTGTGTGTGTGTGTGTGTGTGTGTGTGTGTGTGTGTGTGTGTGTGTGTGTGTGTGTGTGTGTGTGTGTGTGTGTGTGTGTGTGTGTGTGTGTGTGTGTGTGTGTGTGTGTGTGTGTGTGTGTGTGTGTGTGTGTGTGTGTGTGTGTGTGTGTGTGTGTGTGTGTGTGTGTGTGTGTGTGTGTGTGTGTGTGTGTGTGTGTGTGTGTGTGTGTGTGTGTGTGTGTGTGTGTGTGTGTGTGTGTGTGTGTGTGTGTGTGTGTGTGTGTGTGTGTGTGTGTGTGTGTGTGTGTGTGTGTGTGTGTGTGTGTGTGTGTGTGTGTGTGTGTGTGTGTGTGTGTGTGTGTGTGTGTGTGTGTGTGTGTGTGTGTGTGTGTGTGTGTGTGTGTGTGTGTGTGTGTGTGTGTGTGTGTGTGTGTGTGTGTGTGTGTGTGTGTGTGTGTGTGTGTGTGTGTGTGTGTGTGTGTGTGTGTGTGTGTGTGTGTGTGTGTGTGTGTGTGTGTGTGTGTGTGTGTGTGTGTGTGTGTGTGTGTGTGTGTGTGTGTGTGTGTGTGTGTGTGTGTGTGTGTGTGTGTGTGTGTGTGTGTGTGTGTGTGTGTGTGTGTGTGTGTGTGTGTGTGTGTGTGTGTGTGTGTGTGTGTGTGTGTGTGTGTGTGTGTGTGTGTGTGTGTGTGTGTGTGTGTGTGTGTGTGTGTGTGTGTGTGTGTGTGTGTGTGTGTGTGTGTGTGTGTGTGTGTGTGTGTGTGTGTGTGTGTGTGTGTGTGTGTGTGTGTGTGTGTGTGTGTGTGTGTGTGTGTGTGTGTGTGTGTGTGTGTGTGTGTGTGTGTGTGTGTGTGTGTGTGTGTGTGTGTGTGTGTGTGTGTGTGTGTGTGTGTGTGTGTGTGTGTGTGTGTGTGTGTGTGTGTGTGTGTGTGTGTGTGTGTGTGTGTGTGTGTGTGTGTGTGTGTGTGTGTGTGTGTGTGTGTGTGTGTGTGTGTGTGTGTGTGTGTGTGTGTGTGTGTGTGTGTGTGTGTGTGTGTGTGTGTGTGTGTGTGTGTGTGTGTGTGTGTGTGTGTGTGTGTGTGTGTGTGTGTGTGTGTGTGTGTGTGTGTGTGTGTGTGTGTGTGTGTGTGTGTGTGTGTGTGTGTGTGTGTGTGTGTGTGTGTGTGTGTGTGTGTGTGTGTGTGTGTGTGTGTGTGTGTGTGTGTGTGTGTGTGTGTGTGTGTGTGTGTGTGTGTGTGTGTGTGTGTGTGTGTGTGTGTGTGTGTGTGTGTGTGTGTGTGTGTGTGTGTGTGTGTGTGTGTGTGTGTGTGTGTGTGTGTGTGTGTGTGTGTGTGTGTGTGTGTGTGTGTGTGTGTGTGTGTGTGTGTGTGTGTGTGTGTGTGTGTGTGTGTGTGTGTGTGTGTGTGTGTGTGTGTGTGTGTGTGTGTGTGTGTGTGTGTGTGTGTGTGTGTGTGTGTGTGTGTGTGTGTGTGTGTGTGTGTGTGTGTGTGTGTGTGTGTGTGTGTGTGTGTGTGTGTGTGTGTGTGTGTGTGTGTGTGTGTGTGTGTGTGTGTGTGTGTGTGTGTGTGTGTGTGTGTGTGTGTGTGTGTGTGTGTGTGTGTGTGTGTGTGTGTGTGTGGTGTGTGTGTGTGTGTGTGTGTGTGTGTGTGTGTGTGTGTGTGTGTGTGTGTGTGTGTGTGTGTGTGTGTGTGTGTGTGTGTGTGTGTGTGTGTGTGTGTGTGTGTGTGTGTGTGTGTGTGTGTGTGTGTGTGTGTGTGTGTGTGTGTGTGTGTGTGTGTGTGTGTGGTGTGTGTGTGTGTGTGTGTGTGTGTGTGTGTGTGTGTGTGTGTGTGTGTGTGTGTGTGTGTGTGTGTGTGTGTGTGTGTGTGTGTGTGTGTGTGTGTGTGTGTGTGTGTGTGTGTGTGTGTGTGTGTGTGTGTGTGTGTGTGTGTGTGTGTGTGTGTGTGTGTGTGTGTGTGTGTGTGTGTGTGTGTGTGTGTGTGTGTGTGTGTGTGTGTGTGTGTGTGTGTGTGTGTGTGTGTGTGTGTGTGTGTGTGTGTGTGTGTGTGTGTGTGTGTGTGTGTGTGTGTGTGTGTGTGTGTGTGTGTGTGTGTGTGTGTGTGTGTGTGTGTGTGTGTGTGTGTGTGTGGTGTGTGTGTGTGTGTGTGTGTGTGTGTGTGTGTGTGTGTGTGTGTGTGTGGTGTGTGTGTGTGTGTGTGTGTGTGTGTGTGTGTGTGTGTGTGTGTGTGTGTGTGTGTGTGTGTGGTGTGTGTGTGTGTGTGTGTGTGTGTGTGTGTGTGTGTGTGTGTGTGTGTGTGTGTGTGTGTGTGTGTGTGTGTGTGTGTGTGTGTGGTGTGTGTGTGTGTGTGTGTGTGTGTGTGGTGTGTGTGTGTGTGTGTGTGTGTGTGTGTGTGTGTGTGTGTGTGTGTGTGTGTGTGTGTGTGTGTGTGTGTGTGTGTGTGTGTGTGTGTGTGTGTGTGTGTGTGTGTGGTGTGTGTGTGTGTGTGTGTGTGTGTGTGTGTGTGTGTGTGTGTGTGTGTGTGTGTGTGGGTGTGTGTGTGTGTGTGTGTGTGTGTGTGTGTGTGTGTGTGTGTGTGTGTGTGTGTGTGTGTGTGTGTGTGTGTGTGTGTGTGTGTGTGTGTGTGTGTGTGTGTGTGTGTGTGTGTGTGTGTGTGTGTGTGTGTGTGTGTGTGTGTGGTGTGTGTGTGTGTGTGTGTGTGTGTGTGTGTGTGTGTGTGTGTGTGTGTGTGTGTGGTGTGTGTGTGTGTGTGTGTGTGTGTGTGTGTGTGTGTGTGTGTGTGTGTGTGTGTGTGTGTGTGTGTGTGTGTGTGTGTGTGTGTGTGTGTGTGTGTGTGTGTGTGTGTGTGTGTGTGTGTGTGTGTGTGTGTGTGTGTGTGTGTGTGTGTGTGTGTGTGTGTGTGTGTGTGTGTGTGTGTGTGTGTGTGTGTGTGTGTGTGTGTGTGTGTGTGTGTGTGTGTGTGTGTGTGTGTGTGTGTGTGTGGTGTGTGTGTGTGTGTGTGTGTGTGTGTGTGTGTGTGTGTGTGTGTGTGTGTGTGTGTGTGTGTGTGTGTGTGTGTGTGTGTGTGTGTGTGTGTGTGTGTGTGTGTGTGTGTGTGTGTGTGTGTGTGTGTGTGTGTGTGTGTGTGTGTGTGTGTGTGTGTGTGTGTGTGTGTGTGTGTGTGTGTGTGTGTGTGTGTGTGTGTGTGGTGTGTGTGTGTGTGTGTGTGTGTGTGTGTGTGTGTGTGTGTGTGTGTGTGTGTGTGTGTGTGTGTGTGTGTGTGTGTGTGTGTGTGTGTGTGTGTGTGTGTGTGTGTGTGTGTGTGTGTGTGTGTGTGTGTGTGTGTGTGTGTGTGTGTGTGTGTGTGTGTGTGTGTGTGTGTGTGTGTGTGTGTGTGTGTGTGTGTGTGTGTGTGTGTGTGTGTGTGTGTGTGTGTGTGTGTGTGTGTGTGTGTGTGTGTGTGTGTGTGTGTGTGTGTGTGTGTGTGTGTGTGTGTGTGTGTGTGTGTGTGTGTGTGTGTGTGTGTGTGTGTGTGTGTGTGTGTGTGTGTGTGTGTGTGTGTGTGTGTGTGTGTGTGTGTGTGTGTGTGTGTGTGTGTGTGTGTGTGTGTGTGTGTGTGTGTGTGTGTGTGTGTGTGTGTGTGTGTGTGTGTGTGTGTGTGTGTGTGTGTGTGTGTGTGTGTGTGTGTGTGTGTGTGTGTGTGTGTGTGTGTGTGTGTGTGTGTGTGTGTGTGTGTGTGTGTGTGTGTGTGTGTGTGTGTGTGTGTGTGTGTGTGTGTGTGTGTGTGTGTGTGTGTGTGTGTGTGTGTGTGTGTGTGTGTGTGTGTGTGTGTGTGTGTGTGTGTGTGTGTGTGTGTGTGTGTGTGTGTGTGTGTGTGTGTGTGTGTGTGTGTGTGTGTGTGTGTGTGTGTGTGTGTGTGTGTGTGTGTGTGTGTGTGTGTGTGTGTGTGTGTGTGTGTGTGTGTGTGTGTGTGTGTGTGTGTGTGTGTGTGTGTGTGTGTGTGTGTGTGTGTGTGTGTGTGTGTGTGTGTGTGTGTGTGTGTGTGTGTGTGTGTGTGTGTGTGTGTGTGTGTGTGTGTGTGTGTGTGTGTGTGTGTGTGTGTGTGTGTGTGTGTGTGTGTGTGTGTGTGTGTGTGTGTGTGTGTGTGTGTGTGTGTGTGTGTGTGTGTGTGTGTGTGTGTGTGTGTGTGTGTGTGTGTGTGTGTGTGTGTGTGTGTGTGTGTGTGTGTGTGTGTGTGTGTGTGTGTGTGTGTGTGTGTGTGTGTGTGTGTGTGTGTGTGTGTGTGTGTGTGTGTGTGTGTGTGTGTGTGTGTGTGTGTGTGTGTGTGTGTGTGTGTGTGTGTGTGTGTGTGTGTGTGTGTGTGTGTGTGTGTGTGTGTGTGTGTGTGTGTGTGTGTGTGT
>CAJZLR020000054.1:0-27510 GCA_916050605.2 Platycheirus albimanus | reverse complement strand
GTATGTCTGTATGTCTGTATGTCTGTATGTCTGTATGTCTGTATGTCTGTATGTCTGTATGTCTGTATGTCTGTATGTCTGTATGTCTGTATGTCTGTATGTCTGTATGTCTGTATGTCTGTATGTCTGTATGTCTGTATGTCTGTATGTCTGTATGTCTGTATGTCTGTATGTCTGTATGTCTGTATGTCTGTATGTCTGTATGTCTGTATGTCTGTATGTCTGTATGTCTGTATGTCTGTATGTCTGTATGTCTGTATGTCTGTATGTCTGTATGTCTGTATGTCTGTATGTCTGTATGTCTGTATGTCTGTATGTCTGTATGTCTGTATGTCTGTATGTCTGTATGTCTGTATGTCTGTATGTCTGTATGTCTGTATGTCTGTATGTCTGTATGTCTGTATGTCTGTATGTCTGTATGTCTGTATGTCTGTATGTCTGTATGTCTGTATGTCTGTATGTCTGTATGTCTGTATGTCTGTATGTCTGTATGTCTGTATGTCTGTATGTCTGTATGTCTGTATGTCTGTATGTCTGTATGTCTGTATGTCTGTATGTCTGTATGTCTGTATGTCTGTATGTCTGTATGTCTGTATGTCTGTATGTCTGTATGTCTGTATGTCTGTATGTCTGTATGTCTGTATGTCTGTATGTCTGTATGTCTGTATGTCTGTATGTCTGTATGTCTGTATGTCTGTATGTCTGTATGTCTGTATGTCTGTATGTCTGTATGTCTGTATGTCTGTATGTCTGTATGTCTGTATGTCTGTATGTCTGTATGTCTGTATGTCTGTATGTCTGTATGTCTGTATGTCTGTATGTCTGTATGTCTGTATGTCTGTATGTCTGTATGTCTGTATGTCTGTATGTCTGTATGTCTGTATGTCTGTATGTCTGTATGTCTGTATGTCTGTATGTCTGTATGTCTGTATGTCTGTATGTCTGTATGTCTGTATGTCTGTATGTCTGTATGTCTGTATGTCTGTATGTCTGTATGTCTGTATGTCTGTATGTCTGTATGTCTGTATGTCTGTATGTCTGTATGTCTGTATGTCTGTATGTCTGTATGTCTGTATGTCTGTATGTCTGTATGTCTGTATGTCTGTATGTCTGTATGTCTGTATGTCTGTATGTCTGTATGTCTGTATGTCTGTATGTCTGTATGTCTGTATGTCTGTATGTCTGTATGTCTGTATGTCTGTATGTCTGTATGTCTGTATGTCTGTATGTCTGTATGTCTGTATGTCTGTATGTCTGTATGTCTGTATGTCTGTATGTCTGTATGTCTGTATGTCTGTATGTCTGTATGTCTGTATGTCTGTATGTCTGTATGTCTGTATGTCTGTATGTCTGTATGTCTGTATGTCTGTATGTCTGTATGTCTGTATGTCTGTATGTCTGTATGTCTGTATGTCTGTATGTCTGTATGTCTGTATGTCTGTATGTCTGTATGTCTGTATGTCTGTATGTCTGTATGTCTGTATGTCTGTATGTCTGTATGTCTGTATGTCTGTATGTCTGTATGTCTGTATGTCTGTATGTCTGTATGTCTGTATGTCTGTATGTCTGTATGTCTGTATGTCTGTATGTCTGTATGTCTGTATGTCTGTATGTCTGTATGTCTGTATGTCTGTATGTCTGTATGTCTGTATGTCTGTATGTCTGTATGTCTGTATGTCTGTATGTCTGTATGTCTGTATGTCTGTATGTCTGTATGTCTGTATGTCTGTATGTCTGTATGTCTGTATGTCTGTATGTCTGTATGTCTGTATGTCTGTATGTCTGTATGTCTGTATGTCTGTATGTCTGTATGTCTGTATGTCTGTATGTCTGTATGTCTGTATGTCTGTATGTCTGTATGTCTGTATGTCTGTATGTCTGTATGTCTGTATGTCTGTATGTCTGTATGTCTGTATGTCTGTATGTCTGTATGTCTGTATGTCTGTATGTCTGTATGTCTGTATGTCTGTATGTCTGTATGTCTGTATGTCTGTATGTCTGTATGTCTGTATGTCTGTATGTCTGTATGTCTGTATGTCTGTATGTCTGTATGTCTGTATGTCTGTATGTCTGTATGTCTGTATGTCTGTATGTCTGTATGTCTGTATGTCTGTATGTCTGTATGTCTGTATGTCTGTATGTCTGTATGTCTGTATGTCTGTATGTCTGTATGTCTGTATGTCTGTATGTCTGTATGTCTGTATGTCTGTATGTCTGTATGTCTGTATGTCTGTATGTCTGTATGTCTGTATGTCTGTATGTCTGTATGTCTGTATGTCTGTATGTCTGTATGTCTGTATGTCTGTATGTCTGTATGTCTGTATGTCTGTATGTCTGTATGTCTGTATGTCTGTATGTCTGTATGTCTGTATGTCTGTATGTCTGTATGTCTGTATGTCTGTATGTCTGTATGTCTGTATGTCTGTATGTCTGTATGTCTGTATGTCTGTATGTCTGTATGTCTGTATGTCTGTATGTCTGTATGTCTGTATGTCTGTATGTCTGTATGTCTGTATGTCTGTATGTCTGTATGTCTGTATGTCTGTATGTCTGTATGTCTGTATGTCTGTATGTCTGTATGTCTGTATGTCTGTATGTCTGTATGTCTGTATGTCTGTATGTCTGTATGTCTGTATGTCTGTATGTCTGTATGTCTGTATGTCTGTATGTCTGTATGTCTGTATGTCTGTATGTCTGTATGTCTGTATGTCTGTATGTCTGTATGTCTGTATGTCTGTATGTCTGTATGTCTGTATGTCTGTATGTCTGTATGTCTGTATGTCTGTATGTCTGTATGTCTGTATGTATGTCTGTATGTCTGTATGTCTGTATGTCTGTATGTCTGTATGTCTGTATGTCTGTATGTCTGTATGTCTGTATGTCTGTATGTCTGTATGTCTGTATGTCTGTATGTCTGTATGTCTGTATGTCTGTATGTCTGTATGTCTGTATGTCTGTATGTCTGTATGTCTGTATGTCTGTATGTCTGTATGTCTGTATGTCTGTATGTCTGTATGTCTGTATGTCTGTATGTCTGTATGTCTGTATGTCTGTATGTCTGTATGTCTGTATGTCTGTATGTCTGTATGTCTGTATGTCTGTATGTCTGTATGTCTGTATGTCTGTATGTCTGTATGTCTGTATGTCTGTATGTCTGTATGTCTGTATGTCTGTATGTCTGTATGTCTGTATGTCTGTATGTCTGTATGTCTGTATGTCTGTATGTCTGTATGTCTGTATGTCTGTATGTCTGTATGTCTGTATGTCTGTATGTCTGTATGTCTGTATGTCTGTATGTCTGTATGTCTGTATGTCTGTATGTCTGTATGTCTGTATGTCTGTATGTCTGTATGTCTGTATGTCTGTATGTCTGTATGTCTGTATGTCTGTATGTCTGTATGTCTGTATGTCTGTATGTCTGTATGTCTGTATGTCTGTATGTCTGTATGTCTGTATGTCTGTATGTCTGTATGTCTGTATGTCTGTATGTCTGTATGTCTGTATGTCTGTATGTCTGTATGTCTGTATGTCTGTATGTCTGTATGTCTGTATGTCTGTATGTCTGTATGTCTGTATGTCTGTATGTCTGTATGTCTGTATGTCTGTATGTCTGTATGTCTGTATGTCTGTATGTCTGTATGTCTGTATGTCTGTATGTCTGTATGTCTGTATGTCTGTATGTCTGTATGTCTGTATGTCTGTATGTCTGTATGTCTGTATGTCTGTATGTCTGTATGTCTGTATGTCTGTATGTCTGTATGTCTGTATGTCTGTATGTCTGTATGTCTGTATGTCTGTATGTCTGTATGTCTGTATGTCTGTATGTCTGTATGTCTGTATGTCTGTATGTCTGTATGTCTGTATGTCTGTATGTCTGTATGTCTGTATGTCTGTATGTCTGTATGTCTGTATGTCTGTATGTCTGTATGTCTGTATGTCTGTATGTCTGTATGTCTGTATGTCTGTATGTCTGTATGTCTGTATGTCTGTATGTCTGTATGTCTGTATGTCTGTATGTCTGTATGTCTGTATGTCTGTATGTCTGTATGTCTGTATGTCTGTATGTCTGTATGTCTGTATGTCTGTATGTCTGTATGTCTGTATGTCTGTATGTCTGTATGTCTGTATGTCTGTATGTCTGTATGTCTGTATGTCTGTATGTCTGTATGTCTGTATGTCTGTATGTCTGTATGTCTGTATGTCTGTATGTCTGTATGTCTGTATGTCTGTATGTCTGTATGTCTGTATGTCTGTATGTCTGTATGTCTGTATGTCTGTATGTCTGTATGTCTGTATGTCTGTATGTCTGTATGTCTGTATGTCTGTATGTCTGTATGTCTGTATGTCTGTATGTCTGTATGTCTGTATGTCTGTATGTCTGTATGTCTGTATGTCTGTATGTCTGTATGTCTGTATGTCTGTATGTCTGTATGTCTGTATGTCTGTATGTCTGTATGTCTGTATGTCTGTATGTCTGTATGTCTGTATGTCTGTATGTCTGTATGTCTGTATGTCTGTATGTCTGTATGTCTGTATGTCTGTATGTCTGTATGTCTGTATGTCTGTATGTCTGTATGTCTGTATGTCTGTATGTCTGTATGTCTGTATGTCTGTATGTCTGTATGTCTGTATGTCTGTATGTCTGTATGTCTGTATGTCTGTATGTCTGTATGTCTGTATGTCTGTATGTCTGTATGTCTGTATGTCTGTATGTCTGTATGTCTGTATGTCTGTATGTCTGTATGTCTGTATGTCTGTATGTCTGTATGTCTGTATGTCTGTATGTCTGTATGTCTGTATGTCTGTATGTCTGTATGTCTGTATGTCTGTATGTCTGTATGTCTGTATGTCTGTATGTCTGTATGTCTGTATGTCTGTATGTCTGTATGTCTGTATGTCTGTATGTCTGTATGTCTGTATGTCTGTATGTCTGTATGTCTGTATGTCTGTATGTCTGTATGTCTGTATGTCTGTATGTCTGTATGTCTGTATGTCTGTATGTCTGTATGTCTGTATGTCTGTATGTCTGTATGTCTGTATGTCTGTATGTCTGTATGTCTGTATGTCTGTATGTCTGTATGTCTGTATGTCTGTATGTCTGTATGTCTGTATGTCTGTATGTCTGTATGTCTGTATGTCTGTATGTCTGTATGTCTGTATGTCTGTATGTCTGTATGTCTGTATGTCTGTATGTCTGTATGTCTGTATGTCTGTATGTCTGTATGTCTGTATGTCTGTATGTCTGTATGTCTGTATGTCTGTATGTCTGTATGTCTGTATGTCTGTATGTCTGTATGTCTGTATGTCTGTATGTCTGTATGTCTGTATGTCTGTATGTCTGTATGTCTGTATGTCTGTATGTCTGTATGTCTGTATGTCTGTATGTCTGTATGTCTGTATGTCTGTATGTCTGTATGTCTGTATGTCTGTATGTCTGTATGTCTGTATGTCTGTATGTCTGTATGTCTGTATGTCTGTATGTCTGTATGTCTGTATGTCTGTATGTCTGTATGTCTGTATGTCTGTATGTCTGTATGTCTGTATGTCTGTATGTCTGTATGTCTGTATGTCTGTATGTCTGTATGTCTGTATGTCTGTATGTCTGTATGTCTGTATGTCTGTATGTCTGTATGTCTGTATGTCTGTATGTCTGTATGTCTGTATGTCTGTATGTCTGTATGTCTGTATGTCTGTATGTCTGTATGTCTGTATGTCTGTATGTCTGTATGTCTGTATGTCTGTATGTCTGTATGTCTGTATGTCTGTATGTCTGTATGTCTGTATGTCTGTATGTCTGTATGTCTGTATGTCTGTATGTCTGTATGTCTGTATGTCTGTATGTCTGTATGTCTGTATGTCTGTATGTCTGTATGTCTGTATGTCTGTATGTCTGTATGTCTGTATGTCTGTATGTCTGTATGTCTGTATGTCTGTATGTCTGTATGTCTGTATGTCTGTATGTCTGTATGTCTGTATGTCTGTATGTCTGTATGTCTGTATGTCTGTATGTCTGTATGTCTGTATGTCTGTATGTCTGTATGTCTGTATGTCTGTATGTCTGTATGTCTGTATGTCTGTATGTCTGTATGTCTGTATGTCTGTATGTCTGTATGTCTGTATGTCTGTATGTCTGTATGTCTGTATGTCTGTATGTCTGTATGTCTGTATGTCTGTATGTCTGTATGTCTGTATGTCTGTATGTCTGTATGTCTGTATGTCTGTATGTCTGTATGTCTGTATGTCTGTATGTCTGTATGTCTGTATGTCTGTATGTCTGTATGTCTGTATGTCTGTATGTCTGTATGTCTGTATGTCTGTATGTCTGTATGTCTGTATGTCTGTATGTCTGTATGTCTGTATGTCTGTATGTCTGTATGTCTGTATGTCTGTATGTCTGTATGTCTGTATGTCTGTATGTCTGTATGTCTGTATGTCTGTATGTCTGTATGTCTGTATGTCTGTATGTCTGTATGTCTGTATGTCTGTATGTCTGTATGTCTGTATGTCTGTATGTCTGTATGTCTGTATGTCTGTATGTCTGTATGTCTGTATGTCTGTATGTCTGTATGTCTGTATGTCTGTATGTCTGTATGTCTGTATGTCTGTATGTCTGTATGTCTGTATGTCTGTATGTCTGTATGTCTGTATGTCTGTATGTCTGTATGTCTGTATGTCTGTATGTCTGTATGTCTGTATGTCTGTATGTCTGTATGTCTGTATGTCTGTATGTCTGTATGTCTGTATGTCTGTATGTCTGTATGTCTGTATGTCTGTATGTCTGTATGTCTGTATGTCTGTATGTCTGTATGTCTGTATGTCTGTATGTCTGTATGTCTGTATGTCTGTATGTCTGTATGTCTGTATGTCTGTATGTCTGTATGTCTGTATGTCTGTATGTCTGTATGTCTGTATGTCTGTATGTCTGTATGTCTGTATGTCTGTATGTCTGTATGTCTGTATGTCTGTATGTCTGTATGTCTGTATGTCTGTATGTCTGTATGTCTGTATGTCTGTATGTCTGTATGTCTGTATGTCTGTATGTCTGTATGTCTGTATGTCTGTATGTCTGTATGTCTGTATGTCTGTATGTCTGTATGTCTGTATGTCTGTATGTCTGTATGTCTGTATGTCTGTATGTCTGTATGTCTGTATGTCTGTATGTCTGTATGTCTGTATGTCTGTATGTCTGTATGTCTGTATGTCTGTATGTCTGTATGTCTGTATGTCTGTATGTCTGTATGTCTGTATGTCTGTATGTCTGTATGTCTGTATGTCTGTATGTCTGTATGTCTGTATGTCTGTATGTCTGTATGTCTGTATGTCTGTATGTCTGTATGTCTGTATGTCTGTATGTCTGTATGTCTGTATGTCTGTATGTCTGTATGTCTGTATGTCTGTATGTCTGTATGTCTGTATGTCTGTATGTCTGTATGTCTGTATGTCTGTATGTCTGTATGTCTGTATGTCTGTATGTCTGTATGTCTGTATGTCTGTATGTCTGTATGTCTGTATGTCTGTATGTCTGTATGTCTGTATGTCTGTATGTCTGTATGTCTGTATGTCTGTATGTCTGTATGTCTGTATGTCTGTATGTCTGTATGTCTGTATGTCTGTATGTCTGTATGTCTGTATGTCTGTATGTCTGTATGTCTGTATGTCTGTATGTCTGTATGTCTGTATGTCTGTATGTCTGTATGTCTGTATGTCTGTATGTCTGTATGTCTGTATGTCTGTATGTCTGTATGTCTGTATGTCTGTATGTCTGTATGTCTGTATGTCTGTATGTCTGTATGTCTGTATGTCTGTATGTCTGTATGTCTGTATGTCTGTATGTCTGTATGTCTGTATGTCTGTATGTCTGTATGTCTGTATGTCTGTATGTCTGTATGTCTGTATGTCTGTATGTCTGTATGTCTGTATGTCTGTATGTCTGTATGTCTGTATGTCTGTATGTCTGTATGTCTGTATGTCTGTATGTCTGTATGTCTGTATGTCTGTATGTCTGTATGTCTGTATGTCTGTATGTCTGTATGTCTGTATGTCTGTATGTCTGTATGTCTGTATGTCTGTATGTCTGTATGTCTGTATGTCTGTATGTCTGTATGTCTGTATGTCTGTATGTCTGTATGTCTGTATGTCTGTATGTCTGTATGTCTGTATGTCTGTATGTCTGTATGTCTGTATGTCTGTATGTCTGTATGTCTGTATGTCTGTATGTCTGTATGTCTGTATGTCTGTATGTCTGTATGTCTGTATGTCTGTATGTCTGTATGTCTGTATGTCTGTATGTCTGTATGTCTGTATGTCTGTATGTCTGTATGTCTGTATGTCTGTATGTCTGTATGTCTGTATGTCTGTATGTCTGTATGTCTGTATGTCTGTATGTCTGTATGTCTGTATGTCTGTATGTCTGTATGTCTGTATGTCTGTATGTCTGTATGTCTGTATGTCTGTATGTCTGTATGTCTGTATGTCTGTATGTCTGTATGTCTGTATGTCTGTATGTCTGTATGTCTGTATGTCTGTATGTCTGTATGTCTGTATGTCTGTATGTCTGTATGTCTGTATGTCTGTATGTCTGTATGTCTGTATGTCTGTATGTCTGTATGTCTGTATGTCTGTATGTCTGTATGTCTGTATGTCTGTATGTCTGTATGTCTGTATGTCTGTATGTCTGTATGTCTGTATGTCTGTATGTCTGTATGTCTGTATGTCTGTATGTCTGTATGTCTGTATGTCTGTATGTCTGTATGTCTGTATGTCTGTATGTCTGTATGTCTGTATGTCTGTATGTCTGTATGTCTGTATGTCTGTATGTCTGTATGTCTGTATGTCTGTATGTCTGTATGTCTGTATGTCTGTATGTCTGTATGTCTGTATGTCTGTATGTCTGTATGTCTGTATGTCTGTATGTCTGTATGTCTGTATGTCTGTATGTCTGTATGTCTGTATGTCTGTATGTCTGTATGTCTGTATGTCTGTATGTCTGTATGTCTGTATGTCTGTATGTCTGTATGTCTGTATGTCTGTATGTCTGTATGTCTGTATGTCTGTATGTCTGTATGTCTGTATGTCTGTATGTCTGTATGTCTGTATGTCTGTATGTCTGTATGTCTGTATGTCTGTATGTCTGTATGTCTGTATGTCTGTATGTCTGTATGTCTGTATGTCTGTATGTCTGTATGTCTGTATGTCTGTATGTCTGTATGTCTGTATGTCTGTATGTCTGTATGTCTGTATGTCTGTATGTCTGTATGTCTGTATGTCTGTATGTCTGTATGTCTGTATGTCTGTATGTCTGTATGTCTGTATGTCTGTATGTCTGTATGTCTGTATGTCTGTATGTCTGTATGTCTGTATGTCTGTATGTCTGTATGTCTGTATGTCTGTATGTCTGTATGTCTGTATGTCTGTATGTCTGTATGTCTGTATGTCTGTATGTCTGTATGTCTGTATGTCTGTATGTCTGTATGTCTGTATGTCTGTATGTCTGTATGTCTGTATGTCTGTATGTCTGTATGTCTGTATGTCTGTATGTCTGTATGTCTGTATGTCTGTATGTCTGTATGTCTGTATGTCTGTATGTCTGTATGTCTGTATGTCTGTATGTCTGTATGTCTGTATGTCTGTATGTCTGTATGTCTGTATGTCTGTATGTCTGTATGTCTGTATGTCTGTATGTCTGTATGTCTGTATGTCTGTATGTCTGTATGTCTGTATGTCTGTATGTCTGTATGTCTGTATGTCTGTATGTCTGTATGTCTGTATGTCTGTATGTCTGTATGTCTGTATGTCTGTATGTCTGTATGTCTGTATGTCTGTATGTCTGTATGTCTGTATGTCTGTATGTCTGTATGTCTGTATGTCTGTATGTCTGTATGTCTGTATGTCTGTATGTCTGTATGTCTGTATGTCTGTATGTCTGTATGTCTGTATGTCTGTATGTCTGTATGTCTGTATGTCTGTATGTCTGTATGTCTGTATGTCTGTATGTCTGTATGTCTGTATGTCTGTATGTCTGTATGTCTGTATGTCTGTATGTCTGTATGTCTGTATGTCTGTATGTCTGTATGTCTGTATGTCTGTATGTCTGTATGTCTGTATGTCTGTATGTCTGTATGTCTGTATGTCTGTATGTCTGTATGTCTGTATGTCTGTATGTCTGTATGTCTGTATGTCTGTATGTCTGTATGTCTGTATGTCTGTATGTCTGTATGTCTGTATGTCTGTATGTCTGTATGTCTGTATGTCTGTATGTCTGTATGTCTGTATGTCTGTATGTCTGTATGTCTGTATGTCTGTATGTCTGTATGTCTGTATGTCTGTATGTCTGTATGTCTGTATGTCTGTATGTCTGTATGTCTGTATGTCTGTATGTCTGTATGTCTGTATGTCTGTATGTCTGTATGTCTGTATGTCTGTATGTCTGTATGTCTGTATGTCTGTATGTCTGTATGTCTGTATGTCTGTATGTCTGTATGTCTGTATGTCTGTATGTCTGTATGTCTGTATGTCTGTATGTCTGTATGTCTGTATGTCTGTATGTCTGTATGTCTGTATGTCTGTATGTCTGTATGTCTGTATGTCTGTATGTCTGTATGTCTGTATGTCTGTATGTCTGTATGTCTGTATGTCTGTATGTCTGTATGTCTGTATGTCTGTATGTCTGTATGTCTGTATGTCTGTATGTCTGTATGTCTGTATGTCTGTATGTCTGTATGTCTGTATGTCTGTATGTCTGTATGTCTGTATGTCTGTATGTCTGTATGTCTGTATGTCTGTATGTCTGTATGTCTGTATGTCTGTATGTCTGTATGTCTGTATGTCTGTATGTCTGTATGTCTGTATGTCTGTATGTCTGTATGTCTGTATGTCTGTATGTCTGTATGTCTGTATGTCTGTATGTCTGTATGTCTGTATGTCTCTGTATGTCTGTATGTCTGTATGTCTGTATGTCTGTATGTCTGTATGTCTGTATGTCTGTATGTCTGTATGTCTGTATGTCTGTATGTCTGTATGTCTGTATGTCTGTATGTCTGTATGTCTGTATGTCTGTATGTCTGTATGTCTGTATGTCTGTATGTCTGTATGTCTGTATGTCTGTATGTCTGTATGTCTGTATGTCTGTATGTCTGTATGTCTGTATGTCTGTATGTCTGTATGTCTGTATGTCTGTATGTCTGTATGTCTGTATGTCTGTATGTCTGTATGTCTGTATGTCTGTATGTCTGTATGTCTGTATGTCTGTATGTCTGTATGTCTGTATGTCTGTATGTCTGTATGTCTGTATGTCTGTATGTCTGTATGTCTGTATGTCTGTATGTCTGTATGTCTGTATGTCTGTATGTCTGTATGTCTGTATGTCTGTATGTCTGTATGTCTGTATGTCTGTATGTCTGTATGTCTGTATGTCTGTATGTCTGTATGTCTGTATGTCTGTATGTCTGTATGTCTGTATGTCTGTATGTCTGTATGTCTGTATGTCTGTATGTCTGTATGTCTGTATGTCTGTATGTCTGTATGTCTGTATGTCTGTATGTCTGTATGTCTGTATGTCTGTATGTCTGTATGTCTGTATGTCTGTATGTCTGTATGTCTGTATGTCTGTATGTCTGTATGTCTGTATGTCTGTATGTCTGTATGTCTGTATGTCTGTATGTCTGTATGTCTGTATGTCTGTATGTCTGTATGTCTGTATGTCTGTATGTCTGTATGTCTGTATGTCTGTATGTCTGTATGTCTGTATGTCTGTATGTCTGTATGTCTGTATGTCTGTATGTCTGTATGTCTGTATGTCTGTATGTCTGTATGTCTGTATGTCTGTATGTCTGTATGTCTGTATGTCTGTATGTCTGTATGTCTGTATGTCTGTATGTCTGTATGTCTGTATGTCTGTATGTCTGTATGTCTGTATGTCTGTATGTCTGTATGTCTGTATGTCTGTATGTCTGTATGTCTGTATGTCTGTATGTCTGTATGTCTGTATGTCTGTATGTCTGTATGTCTGTATGTCTGTATGTCTGTATGTCTGTATGTCTGTATGTCTGTATGTCTGTATGTCTGTATGTCTGTATGTCTGTATGTCTGTATGTCTGTATGTCTGTATGTCTGTATGTCTGTATGTCTGTATGTCTGTATGTCTGTATGTCTGTATGTCTGTATGTCTGTATGTCTGTATGTCTGTATGTCTGTATGTCTGTATGTCTGTATGTCTGTATGTCTGTATGTCTGTATGTCTGTATGTCTGTATGTCTGTATGTCTGTATGTCTGTATGTCTGTATGTCTGTATGTCTGTATGTCTGTATGTCTGTATGTCTGTATGTCTGTATGTCTGTATGTCTGTATGTCTGTATGTCTGTATGTCTGTATGTCTGTATGTCTGTATGTCTGTATGTCTGTATGTCTGTATGTCTGTATGTCTGTATGTCTGTATGTCTGTATGTCTGTATGTCTGTATGTCTGTATGTCTGTATGTCTGTATGTCTGTATGTCTGTATGTCTGTATGTCTGTATGTCTGTATGTCTGTATGTCTGTATGTCTGTATGTCTGTATGTCTGTATGTCTGTATGTCTGTATGTCTGTATGTCTGTATGTCTGTATGTCTGTATGTCTGTATGTCTGTATGTCTGTATGTCTGTATGTCTGTATGTCTGTATGTCTGTATGTCTGTATGTCTGTATGTCTGTATGTCTGTATGTCTGTATGTCTGTATGTCTGTATGTCTGTATGTCTGTATGTCTGTATGTCTGTATGTCTGTATGTCTGTATGTCTGTATGTCTGTATGTCTGTATGTCTGTATGTCTGTATGTCTGTATGTCTGTATGTCTGTATGTCTGTATGTCTGTATGTCTGTATGTCTGTATGTCTGTATGTCTGTATGTCTGTATGTCTGTATGTCTGTATGTCTGTATGTCTGTATGTCTGTATGTCTGTATGTCTGTATGTCTGTATGTCTGTATGTCTGTATGTCTGTATGTCTGTATGTCTGTATGTCTGTATGTCTGTATGTCTGTATGTCTGTATGTCTGTATGTCTGTATGTCTGTATGTCTGTATGTCTGTATGTCTGTATGTCTGTATGTCTGTATGTCTGTATGTCTGTATGTCTGTATGTCTGTATGTCTGTATGTCTGTATGTCTGTATGTCTGTATGTCTGTATGTCTGTATGTCTGTATGTCTGTATGTCTGTATGTCTGTATGTCTGTATGTCTGTATGTCTGTATGTCTGTATGTCTGTATGTCTGTATGTCTGTATGTCTGTATGTCTGTATGTCTGTATGTCTGTATGTCTGTATGTCTGTATGTCTGTATGTCTGTATGTCTGTATGTCTGTATGTCTGTATGTCTGTATGTCTGTATGTCTGTATGTCTGTATGTCTGTATGTCTGTATGTCTGTATGTCTGTATGTCTGTATGTCTGTATGTCTGTATGTCTGTATGTCTGTATGTCTGTATGTCTGTATGTCTGTATGTCTGTATGTCTGTATGTCTGTATGTCTGTATGTCTGTATGTCTGTATGTCTGTATGTCTGTATGTCTGTATGTCTGTATGTCTGTATGTCTGTATGTCTGTATGTCTGTATGTCTGTATGTCTGTATGTCTGTATGTCTGTATGTCTGTATGTCTGTATGTCTGTATGTCTGTATGTCTGTATGTCTGTATGTCTGTATGTCTGTATGTCTGTATGTCTGTATGTCTGTATGTCTGTATGTCTGTATGTCTGTATGTCTGTATGTCTGTATGTCTGTATGTCTGTATGTCTGTATGTCTGTATGTCTGTATGTCTGTATGTCTGTATGTCTGTATGTCTGTATGTCTGTATGTCTGTATGTCTGTATGTCTGTATGTCTGTATGTCTGTATGTCTGTATGTCTGTATGTCTGTATGTCTGTATGTCTGTATGTCTGTATGTCTGTATGTCTGTATGTCTGTATGTCTGTATGTCTGTATGTCTGTATGTCTGTATGTCTGTATGTCTGTATGTCTGTATGTCTGTATGTCTGTATGTCTGTATGTCTGTATGTCTGTATGTCTGTATGTCTGTATGTCTGTATGTCTGTATGTCTGTATGTCTGTATGTCTGTATGTCTGTATGTCTGTATGTCTGTATGTCTGTATGTCTGTATGTCTGTATGTCTGTATGTCTGTATGTCTGTATGTCTGTATGTCTGTATGTCTGTATGTCTGTATGTCTGTATGTCTGTATGTCTGTATGTCTGTATGTCTGTATGTCTGTATGTCTGTATGTCTGTATGTCTGTATGTCTGTATGTCTGTATGTCTGTATGTCTGTATGTCTGTATGTCTGTATGTCTGTATGTCTGTATGTCTGTATGTCTGTATGTCTGTATGTCTGTATGTCTGTATGTCTGTATGTCTGTATGTCTGTATGTCTGTATGTCTGTATGTCTGTATGTCTGTATGTCTGTATGTCTGTATGTCTGTATGTCTGTATGTCTGTATGTCTGTATGTCTGTATGTCTGTATGTCTGTATGTCTGTATGTCTGTATGTCTGTATGTCTGTATGTCTGTATGTCTGTATGTCTGTATGTCTGTATGTCTGTATGTCTGTATGTCTGTATGTCTGTATGTCTGTATGTCTGTATGTCTGTATGTCTGTATGTCTGTATGTCTGTATGTCTGTATGTCTGTATGTCTGTATGTCTGTATGTCTGTATGTCTGTATGTCTGTATGTCTGTATGTCTGTATGTCTGTATGTCTGTATGTCTGTATGTCTGTATGTCTGTATGTCTGTATGTCTGTATGTCTGTATGTCTGTATGTCTGTATGTCTGTATGTCTGTATGTCTGTATGTCTGTATGTCTGTATGTCTGTATGTCTGTATGTCTGTATGTCTGTATGTCTGTATGTCTGTATGTCTGTATGTCTGTATGTCTGTATGTCTGTATGTCTGTATGTCTGTATGTCTGTATGTCTGTATGTCTGTATGTCTGTATGTCTGTATGTCTGTATGTCTGTATGTCTGTATGTCTGTATGTCTGTATGTCTGTATGTCTGTATGTCTGTATGTCTGTATGTCTGTATGTCTGTATGTCTGTATGTCTGTATGTCTGTATGTCTGTATGTCTGTATGTCTGTATGTCTGTATGTCTGTATGTCTGTATGTCTGTATGTCTGTATGTCTGTATGTCTGTATGTCTGTATGTCTGTATGTCTGTATGTCTGTATGTCTGTATGTCTGTATGTCTGTATGTCTGTATGTCTGTATGTCTGTATGTCTGTATGTCTGTATGTCTGTATGTCTGTATGTCTGTATGTCTGTATGTCTGTATGTCTGTATGTCTGTATGTCTGTATGTCTGTATGTCTGTATGTCTGTATGTCTGTATGTCTGTATGTCTGTATGTCTGTATGTCTGTATGTCTGTATGTCTGTATGTCTGTATGTCTGTATGTCTGTATGTCTGTATGTCTGTATGTCTGTATGTCTGTATGTCTGTATGTCTGTATGTCTGTATGTCTGTATGTCTGTATGTCTGTATGTCTGTATGTCTGTATGTCTGTATGTCTGTATGTCTGTATGTCTGTATGTCTGTATGTCTGTATGTCTGTATGTCTGTATGTCTGTATGTCTGTATGTCTGTATGTCTGTATGTCTGTATGTCTGTATGTCTGTATGTCTGTATGTCTGTATGTCTGTATGTCTGTATGTCTGTATGTCTGTATGTCTGTATGTCTGTATGTCTGTATGTCTGTATGTCTGTATGTCTGTATGTCTGTATGTCTGTATGTCTGTATGTCTGTATGTCTGTATGTCTGTATGTCTGTATGTCTGTATGTCTGTATGTCTGTATGTCTGTATGTCTGTATGTCTGTATGTCTGTATGTCTGTATGTCTGTATGTCTGTATGTCTGTATGTCTGTATGTCTGTATGTCTGTATGTCTGTATGTCTGTATGTCTGTATGTCTGTATGTCTGTATGTCTGTATGTCTGTATGTCTGTATGTCTGTATGTCTGTATGTCTGTATGTCTGTATGTCTGTATGTCTGTATGTCTGTATGTCTGTATGTCTGTATGTCTGTATGTCTGTATGTCTGTATGTCTGTATGTCTGTATGTCTGTATGTCTGTATGTCTGTATGTCTGTATGTCTGTATGTCTGTATGTCTGTATGTCTGTATGTCTGTATGTCTGTATGTCTGTATGTCTGTATGTCTGTATGTCTGTATGTCTGTATGTCTGTATGTCTGTATGTCTGTATGTCTGTATGTCTGTATGTCTGTATGTCTGTATGTCTGTATGTCTGTATGTCTGTATGTCTGTATGTCTGTATGTCTGTATGTCTGTATGTCTGTATGTCTGTATGTCTGTATGTCTGTATGTCTGTATGTCTGTATGTCTGTATGTCTGTATGTCTGTATGTCTGTATGTCTGTATGTCTGTATGTCTGTATGTCTGTATGTCTGTATGTCTGTATGTCTGTATGTCTGTATGTCTGTATGTCTGTATGTCTGTATGTCTGTATGTCTGTATGTCTGTATGTCTGTATGTCTGTATGTCTGTATGTCTGTATGTCTGTATGTCTGTATGTCTGTATGTCTGTATGTCTGTATGTCTGTATGTCTGTATGTCTGTATGTCTGTATGTCTGTATGTCTGTATGTCTGTATGTCTGTATGTCTGTATGTCTGTATGTCTGTATGTCTGTATGTCTGTATGTCTGTATGTCTGTATGTCTGTATGTCTGTATGTCTGTATGTCTGTATGTCTGTATGTCTGTATGTCTGTATGTCTGTATGTCTGTATGTCTGTATGTCTGTATGTCTGTATGTCTGTATGTCTGTATGTCTGTATGTCTGTATGTCTGTATGTCTGTATGTCTGTATGTCTGTATGTCTGTATGTCTGTATGTCTGTATGTCTGTATGTCTGTATGTCTGTATGTCTGTATGTCTGTATGTCTGTATGTCTGTATGTCTGTATGTCTGTATGTCTGTATGTCTGTATGTCTGTATGTCTGTATGTCTGTATGTCTGTATGTCTGTATGTCTGTATGTCTGTATGTCTGTATGTCTGTATGTCTGTATGTCTGTATGTCTGTATGTCTGTATGTCTGTATGTCTGTATGTCTGTATGTCTGTATGTCTGTATGTCTGTATGTCTGTATGTCTGTATGTCTGTATGTCTGTATGTCTGTATGTCTGTATGTCTGTATGTCTGTATGTCTGTATGTCTGTATGTCTGTATGTCTGTATGTCTGTATGTCTGTATGTCTGTATGTCTGTATGTCTGTATGTCTGTATGTCTGTATGTCTGTATGTCTGTATGTCTGTATGTCTGTATGTCTGTATGTCTGTATGTCTGTATGTCTGTATGTCTGTATGTCTGTATGTCTGTATGTCTGTATGTCTGTATGTCTGTATGTCTGTATGTCTGTATGTCTGTATGTCTGTATGTCTGTATGTCTGTATGTCTGTATGTCTGTATGTCTGTATGTCTGTATGTCTGTATGTCTGTATGTCTGTATGTCTGTATGTCTGTATGTCTGTATGTCTGTATGTCTGTATGTCTGTATGTCTGTATGTCTGTATGTCTGTTGTATGTCTGTATGTCTGTATGTCTGTATGTCTGTATGTCTGTATGTCTGTATGTCTGTATGTCTGTATGTCTGTATGTCTGTATGTCTGTATGTCTGTATGTCTGTATGTCTGTATGTCTGTATGTCTGTATGTCTGTATGTCTGTATGTCTGTATGTCTGTATGTCTGTATGTCTGTATGTCTGTATGTCTGTATGTCTGTATGTCTGTATGTCTGTATGTCTGTATGTCTGTATGTCTGTATGTCTGTATGTCTGTATGTCTGTATGTCTGTATGTCTGTATGTCTGTATGTCTGTATGTCTGTATGTCTGTATGTCTGTATGTCTGTATGTCTGTATGTCTGTATGTCTGTATGTCTGTATGTCTGTATGTCTGTATGTCTGTATGTCTGTATGTCTGTATGTCTGTATGTCTGTATGTCTGTATGTCTGTATGTCTGTATGTCTGTATGTCTGTATGTCTGTATGTCTGTATGTCTGTATGTCTGTATGTCTGTATGTCTGTATGTCTGTATGTCTGTATGTCTGTATGTCTGTATGTCTGTATGTCTGTATGTCTGTATGTCTGTATGTCTGTATGTCTGTATGTCTGTATGTCTGTATGTCTGTATGTCTGTATGTCTGTATGTCTGTATGTCTGTATGTCTGTATGTCTGTATGTCTGTATGTCTGTATGTCTGTATGTCTGTATGTCTGTATGTCTGTATGTCTGTATGTCTGTATGTCTGTATGTCTGTATGTCTGTATGTCTGTATGTCTGTATGTCTGTATGTCTGTATGTCTGTATGTCTGTATGTCTGTATGTCTGTATGTCTGTATGTCTGTATGTCTGTATGTCTGTATGTCTGTATGTCTGTATGTCTGTATGTCTGTATGTCTGTATGTCTGTATGTCTGTATGTCTGTATGTCTGTATGTCTGTATGTCTGTATGTCTGTATGTCTGTATGTCTGTATGTCTGTATGTCTGTATGTCTGTATGTCTGTATGTCTGTATGTCTGTATGTCTGTATGTCTGTATGTCTGTATGTCTGTATGTCTGTATGTCTGTATGTCTGTATGTCTGTATGTCTGTATGTCTGTATGTCTGTATGTCTGTATGTCTGTATGTCTGTATGTCTGTATGTCTGTATGTCTGTATGTCTGTAGTCTGTATGTCTGTATGTCTGTATGTCTGTATGTCTGTATGTCTGTATGTCTGTATGTCTGTATGTCTGTATGTCTGTATGTCTGTATGTCTGTATGTCTGTATGTCTGTATGTCTGTATGTCTGTATGTCTGTATGTCTGTATGTCTGTATGTCTGTATGTCTGTATGTCTGTATGTCTGTATGTCTGTATGTCTGTATGTCTGTATGTCTGTATGTCTGTATGTCTGTATGTCTGTATGTCTGTATGTCTGTATGTCTGTATGTCTGTATGTCTGTATGTCTGTATGTCTGTATGTCTGTATGTCTGTATGTCTGTATGTCTGTATGTCTGTATGTCTGTATGTCTGTATGTCTGTATGTCTGTATGTCTGTATGTCTGTATGTCTGTATGTCTGTATGTCTGTATGTCTGTATGTCTGTATGTCTGTATGTCTGTATGTCTGTATGTCTGTATGTCTGTATGTCTGTATGTCTGTATGTCTGTATGTCTGTATGTCTGTATGTCTGTATGTCTGTATGTCTGTATGTCTGTATGTCTGTATGTCTGTATGTCTGTATGTCTGTATGTCTGTATGTCTGTATGTCTGTATGTCTGTATGTCTGTATGTCTGTATGTCTGTATGTCTGTATGTCTGTATGTCTGTATGTCTGTATGTCTGTATGTCTGTATGTCTGTATGTCTGTATGTCTGTATGTCTGTATGTCTGTATGTCTGTATGTCTGTATGTCTGTATGTCTGTATGTCTGTATGTCTGTATGTCTGTATGTCTGTATGTCTGTATGTCTGTATGTCTGTATGTCTGTATGTCTGTATGTCTGTATGTCTGTATGTCTGTATGTCTGTATGTCTGTATGTCTGTATGTCTGTATGTCTGTATGTCTGTATGTCTGTATGTCTGTATGTCTGTATGTCTGTATGTCTGTATGTCTGTATGTCTGTATGTCTGTATGTCTGTATGTCTGTATGTCTGTATGTCTGTATGTCTGTATGTCTGTATGTCTGTATGTCTGTATGTATGTATGTCTGTATGTCTGTATGTCTGTATGTCTGTATGTCTGTATGTCTGTATGTCTGTATGTCTGTATGTCTGTATGTCTGTATGTCTGTATGTCTGTATGTCTGTATGTCTGTATGTCTGTATGTCTGTATGTCTGTATGTCTGTATGTCTGTATGTCTGTATGTCTGTATGTCTGTATGTCTGTATGTCTGTATGTCTGTATGTCTGTATGTCTGTATGTCTGTATGTCTGTATGTCTGTATGTCTGTATGTCTGTATGTCTGTATGTCTGTATGTCTGTATGTCTGTATGTCTGTATGTCTGTATGTCTGTATGTCTGTATGTCTGTATGTCTGTATGTCTGTATGTCTGTATGTCTGTATGTCTGTATGTTGTATGTCTGTATGTCTGTAATGTCTGTAATGTCTGTAATGTCTGTAATGTCTGTAATGTCAGTAATGTCTGTATGTCTGTATGTCTGTATGTCTGTATGTCTGTATGTCTGTATGTCTGTATGTCTGTATGTCTGTATGTCTGTATGTGTGTATGTCTGTATGTCTGTATGTCTGTATGTCTGTATGTCTGTATGTATGTATGTCTGTATGTCTCTAAGTCTGTATGTCTGTATGTCTGTATGTCTGTATGTCTGTATGTCTGTATGTCTGTATGTCTGTATGTCTGTATGTCTGTATGTCTGTATGTCTGTATGTCTGTATGTCTGTATGTCTGTATGTCTGTATGTCTGTATGTCTGTATGTCTGTATGTCTGTATGTCTGTATGTCTGTATGTCTGTATGTCTGTATGTCTGTATGTCTGTATGTCTGTATGTCTGTATGTCTGTATGTCTGTATGTCTGTATGTCTGTATGTCTGTATGTCTGTATGTCTGTATGTCTGTATGTCTGTATGTCTGTATGTCTGTATGTCTGTTGTCTGTATGTCTGTATGTCTGTATGTCTGTATGTCTGTATGTCTGTATGTCTGTATGTCTGTATGTCTGTATGTCTGTATGTCTGTATGTCTGTATGTCTGTAATGTCTGTATGTCTGTATGTCTGTATGTCTGTATGTCTGTATGTCTGTATGTCTGTATGTCTGTATGTCTGTATGTCTGTATGTCTGTATGTCTGTATGTCTGTATGTCTGTATGTCTGTATGTCTGTATGTCTGTATGTCTGTATGTCTGTATGTCTGTATGTCTGTATGTCTGTATGTCTGTATGTCTGTATGTCTGTATGTCTGTATGTCTGTATGTCTGTATGTCTGTATGTCTGTATGTCTGTATGTATGTATGTCTGTATGTCTCTAAGTCTGTATGTCTGTATGTCTGTATGTCTGTATGTCTGTATGTCTGTATGTCTGTATGTCTGTATGTCTGTATGTCTGTATGTCTGTATGTCTGTATGTCTGTATGTCTGTATGTCTGTATGTCTGTATGTCTGTATGTCTGTATGTCTGTATGTCTGTATGTCTGTATGTCTGTATGTCTGTATGTCTGTATGTCTGTATGTCTGTATGTCTGTATGTCTGTATGTCTGTATGTCTGTATGTCTGTATGTCTGTATGTCTGTATGTCTGTATGTCTGTATGTCTGTATGTCTGTATGTCTGTATGTCTGTATGTCTGTAATGTCTGTATGTCTGTAATGTCTGTTATGTCTGTAATGTCTGTAATGTCTGTATGTCTGTAATGTCTGTAATGTCTGTAATGTCTGTATGTCTGTATGTCTGTATGTCTGTATGTCTGTATGTCTGTATGTCTGTTTATCTACATGTCTGTATGTCTGCATGTCTGTATGTCTGTGTGTCTGTATGTCTGTGTGTCTGTATGTCTGTATGTCTGTATGTCTGTATGTCTGTATGTCTGTATGTCTGTATGTCTGTATGTCTGTATGTCTGTATGTCTGTATGTCTGTATGTCTGTATGTCTGTATGTCTGTATGTCTGTATGTCTGTATGTCTGTATGTCTGTATGTCTGTATGTCTGTATGTCTGTATGTCTGTGTGTCTGTATGTCTGTATGTCTGTATGTCTGTATGTCTGTATGTCTGTATGTCTGTATGTCTGTATGTCTGTATGTCTGTATGTCTGTATGTCTGTATGTCTGTATGTCTGTATGTCTGTATGTCTGTATGTCTGTATGTCTGTATGTCTGTATGTCTGTATGTCTGTATGTCTGTATGTCTGTATGTCTGTATGTCTGTATGTCTGTATGTCTGTATGTCTGTATGTCTGTATGTCTGTATGTCTGTATGTCTGTATGTCTGTATGTCTGTATGTCTGTATGTCTGTATGTCTGTATGTCTGTATGTCTGTATGTCTGTATGTCTGTATGTCTGTATGTCTGTATGTCTGTATGTCTGTATGTCTGTATGTCTGTATGTCTGTATGTCTGTATGTCTGTATGTCTGTATGTCTGTATGTCTGTATGTCTGTATGTCTGTATGTCTGTATGTCTGTATGTCTGTATGTCTGTATGTCTGTATGTCTGTATGTCTGTATGTCTGTATGTCTGTATGTCTGTATGTCTGTATGTCTGTATGTCTGTATGTCTGTATGTCTGTATGTCTGTATGTCTGTATGTCTGTATGTCTGTATGTCTGTATGTCTGTATGTCTGTCTGTATGTCTGTATGTCTGTATGTCTGTATGTCTGTATGTCTGTATGTCTGTATGTCTGTATGTCTGTATGTCTGTATGTCTGTATGTCTGTATGTCTGTATGTCTGTATGTCTGTATGTCTGTATGTCTGTATGTCTGTATGTCTGTATGTCTGTATGTCTGTATGTCTGTATGTCTGTATGTCTGTATGTCTGTATGTCTGTATGTCTGTATGTCTGTATGTCTGTATGTCTGTATGTCTGTATGTCTGTATGTCTGTATGTCTGTATGTCTGTATGTCTGTATGTCTGTATGTCTGTATGTCTGTATGTCTGTATGTCTGTATGTCTGTATGTCTGTATGTTTGTATGTTTGTATGTATGTCTGTATGTCTGTATGTCTGTATGTCTGTATGTCTGTATGTCTGTATGTCTGTATGTCTGTATGTCTGTATGTCTGTATGTCTGTATGTCTGTATGTCTGTATGTCTGTATGTCTGTATGTCTGTATGTCTGTATGTCTGTATGTCTGTATGTCTGTATGTCTGTATGTCTGTATGTCTGTATGTCTGTATGTCTGTATGTCTGTATGTCTGTATGTCTGTATGTCTGTATGTCTGTATGTCTGTATGTCTGTCTGTATGTCTGTATGTCTGTATGTCTGTATGTCTGTATGTCTGTATGTCTGTATGTCTGTATGTCTGTATGTCTGTATGTCTGTATGTCTGTATGTCTGTATGTCTGTATGTCTGTATGTCTGTATGTCTGTATGTCTGTATGTCTGTATGTCTGTATGTCTGTATGTCTGTATGTCTGTATGTCTGTATGTCTGTATGTCTGTATGTCTGTATGTCTGTATGTCTGTATGTCTGTATGTCTGTATGTCTGTATGTCTGTATGTCTGTATGTCTGTATGTCTGTATGTCTGTATGTCTGTATGTCTGTATGTCTGTATGTCTGTATGTCTGTATGTCTGTATGTCTGTATGTCTGTATGTCTGTATGTCTGTAAGTCTGTATGTCTGTATGTCTGTATGTCTGTATGTCTGTATGTCTGTATGTCTGTATGTCTGTATGTCTGTATGTCTGTATGTCTGTATGTCTGTATGTCTGTATGTCTGTATGTCTGTATGTCTGTATGTCTGTATGTCTGTATGTCTGTATGTCTGTATGTCTGTATGTCTGTATGTCTGTATGTCTGTATGTCTGTATGTCTGTATGTCTGTATGTCTGTATGTCTGTATGTCTGTATGTCTGTATGTCTGTACGTCTATGTCTATGTCTGTATGTCTGTATGTCTGTATGTCTGTATGTTGTATGTCTGTATGTCTGTATGTCTGTATGTCTGTATGTCTGTATGTCTGTATGTCTGTATGTCTGTATGTCTGTATGTCTGTATGTCTGTATGTCTGTATGTCTGTATGTCTGTATGTCTGTATGTCTGTATGTCTGTATGTCTGTATGTCTGTATGTCTGTATGTCTGTATGTCTGTATGTCTGTATGTCTGTATGTCTGTATGTCTGTATGTCTGTATGTCTGTGTCTGTTTGTATGTCTGTATGTCTGTATGTCTGTATGTCTGTATGTCTGTATGTCTGTATGTCTGTATGTCTGTATGTCTGTATGTCTGTATGTCTGTATGTCTGTATGTCTGTATGTCTGTATGTCTGTATGTCTGTATGTCTGTATGTCTGTATGTCTGTATGTCTGTATGTCTGTATGTCTGTATGTCTGTATGTCTGTATGTCTGTATGTCTGTATGTCTGTATGTCTGTATGTCTGTATGTCTGTATGTCTGTATGTCTGTATGTCTGTATGTCTGTATGTCTGTATGTCTGTATGTCTGTATGTCTGTATGTCTGTATGTCTAGTCTGTATGTCTGTATGTCTGTATGTCTGTATGTCTGTATGTCTGTATGTCTGTATGTCTGTATGTCTGTATGTCTGTATGTCTGTATGTCTGTATGTCTGTATGTCTGTATGTCTGTATGTCTGTATGTCTGTATGTCTGTATGTCTGTATGTCTGTATGTCTGTATGTCTGTATGTCTGTATGTCTGTATGTCTGTATGTCTGTATGTCTGTATGTCTGTATGTCTGTATGTCTGTATGTCTGTATGTCTGTATGTCTGTATGTCTGTATGTCTGTATGTCTGTATGTCTGTATGTCTGTATGTCTGTATGTCTGTATGTCTGTATGTCTGTATGTCTGTATGTCTGTATGTCTGTATGTCTGTATGTCTGTATGTCTGTATGTCTGTATGTCTGTATGTCTGTATGTCTGTATGTCTGTATGTCTGTTATGTCTGTATGTCTGTATGTCTGTATGTCTGTATGTCTGTATGTCTGTATGTCTGTATGTCTGTATGTCTGTATGTCTGTATGTCTGTATGTCTGTATGTCTGTATGTCTGTATGTCTGTATGTCTGTATGTCTGTATGTCTGTATGTCTGTATGTCTGTATGTCTGTATGTCTGTATGTCTGTATGTCTGTATGTCTGTATGTCTGTATGTCTGTATGTCTGTATGTCTGTATGTCTGTATGTCTGTATGTCTGTATGTCTGTATGTCTGTATGTCTGTATGTCTGTATGTCTGTATGTCTGTATGTCTGTATGTCTGTATGTCTGTATGTCTGTATGTCTGTATGTCTGTATGTCTGTATGTCTGTATGTCTGTATGTCTGTATGTCTGTATGTCTGTATGTCTGTATGTCTGTATGTCTGTAAGTCTGTATGTCTGTATGTCTGTATGTCTGTATGTCTGTATGTCTGTATGTCTGTATGTCTGTATGTCTGTATGTCTGTATGTCTGTATGTCTGTATGTCTGTATGTCTGTATGTCTGTATGTCTGTATGTCTGTATGTCTGTATGTCTGTATGTCTGTATGTCTGTATGTCTGTATGTCTGTATGTCTGTATGTCTGTATGTCTGTATGTCTGTATGTCTGTATGTCTGTATGTCTGTATGTCTGTATGTCTGTATGTCTGTATGTCTGTATGTCTGTATGTCTGTATGTCTGTATGTCTGTATGTCTGTATGTCTGTATGTCTGTATGTCTGTATGTCTGTATGTCTGTATGTCTGTATGTCTGTATGTCTGTATGTCTGTATGTCTGTATGTCTGTATGTCTGTATGTCTGTATGTCTGTATGTCTGTATGTCTGTATGTCTGTATGTCTGTATGTCTGTATGTCTGTATGTCTGTATGTCTGTATGTCTGTATGTCTGTCTGTATGTCTGTATGTCTGTATGTCTGTATGTCTGTATGTCTGTATGTCTGTATGTCTGTATGTATGTCTGTATGTCTGTATGTCTGTATGTCTGTATGTCTGTATGTCTGTATGTCTGTATGTCTGTATGTCTGTATGTCTGTATGTCTGTATGTCTGTATGTCTGTATGTCTGTATGTCTGTATGTCTATGTCTGTATGTCTGTATGTCTGTATGTCTGTATGTCTGTATGTCTGTATGTCTGTATGTCTGTATGTCTGTATGTCTGTATGTCTGTATGTCTGTATGTCTGTATGTCTGTATGTCTGTATGTCTGTATGTCTGTATGTCTGTATGTCTGTATGTCTGTATGTCTGTATGTCTGTATGTCTGTATGTCTGTATGTCTGTATGCCTGTATGTCTGTATGTCTGTATGTATGTATGTCTGTATGTATGTATGTATGTATGTCTGGATGTATGTTACTCTGTATGTCTGGATGTCTGTGTGTATGTAGGTCTGTATTTCTGTATGTCTGTATGTCTGTATGTCTGTATGTCTGTATGTCTGTATGTCTGTATGTCTGTATGTCTGTATGTCTGTATGTCTGTATGTCTGTATGTCTGTATGTCTGTATGTCTGTATGTCTGTATGTCTGTATGTCTGTATGTCTGTATGTCTGTATGTCTGTATGTCTGTATGTCTGTATGTCTGTATGTCTGTATGTCTGTATGTCTGTATGTCTGTATGTCTGTATGTCTGTATGTCTGTATGTCTGTATGTCTGTATGTCTGTATGTCTGTATGTCTGTATGTCTGTATGTCTGTATGTCTGTATGTCTGTATGTCTGTATGTCTGTTTGTCTGTATGTCTGTATGTCTGTATGTCTGTATGTCTGTATGTCTGTATGTCTGTATGTCTGTATGTCTGTATGTCTGTATGTCTGTATGTCTGTATGTCTGTATGTCTGTATGTCTGTATGTCTGTATGTCTGTATGTCTGTCTGTATGTCTGTATGTCTGTATGTCTGTATGTCTGTATGTCTGTATGTCTGTATGTCTGTATGTCTGTATGTCTGTATGTCTGTATGTCTGTATGTCTGTATGTCTGTATGTCTGTATGTCTGTATGTCTGTATGTCTGTATGTCTGTATGTCTGTATGTCTGTATGTCTGTATGTCTGTATGTCTGTATGTCTGTATGTCTGTATGTCTGTATGTCTGTATGTCTGTATGTCTGTATGTCTGTATGTCTGTATGTCTGTATGTCTGTATGTCTGTATGTCTGTATGTCTGTATGTCTGTATGTCTGTATGTCTGTATGTCTGTATGTCTGTATGTCTGTATGTCTGTATGTCTGTATGTCTGTATGTCTGTATGTCTGTATGTCTGTATGTCTGTATGTCTGTATGTCTGTATGTCTGTATGTCTGTATGTCTGTATGTCTGTATGTCTGTATGTCTGTATGTCTGTATGTCTGTCTGTATGTCTGTATGTCTGTATGTCTGTATGTCTGTATGTCTGTATGTCTGTATGTCTGTATGTCTGTATGTCTGTATGTCTGTATGTCTGTATGTCTGTATGTCTGTATGTCTGTATGTCTGTATGTCTGTATGTCTGTATGTCTGTATGTCTGTATGTCTGTATGTCTGTATGTCTGTATGTCTGTATGTGTGTATGTCTGTATGTCTGTATGTCTGTATGTCTGTATGTCTGTATGTCTGTATGTCTGTATGTCTGTATGTCTGTATGTCTGTATGTCTGTATGTCTGTATGTCTGTATGTCTGTATGTCTGTATGTCTGTATGTCTGTATGTCTGTATGTCTGTATGTCTGTATGTCTGTATGTCTGTATGTCTGTATGTCTGTATGTCTGTATGTCTGTATGTCTGTATGTCTGTATGTCTGTATGTCTGTATGTCTGTATGTCTGTATGTCTGTATGTCTGTATGTCTGTATGTCTGTATGTCTGTATGTCTGTATGTCTGTATGTCTGTAT
>CAJZLR020000053.1:0-27896 GCA_916050605.2 Platycheirus albimanus | reverse complement strand
GTATGTGTATGTGTATGTGTATGTGTTGTGTATGTGTATGTGTATGTGTATGTGTATATGTGTATGTGTATGTGTATGTGTATGTGTATGTGTATGTGTATGTGTATGTGTATGTGTATGTGTATGTGTATGTGTATGTGTATGTGTATGTGTATGTGTATGTGTATGTGTATGTGTATGTGTATGTGTATGTGTATGTGTATGTGTATGTGTATGTGTATGTGTATGTGTATGTGTATGTGTATGTGTATGTGTATGTGTATGTGTATGTGTATGTGTATGTGTATGTGTATGTGTATGTGTATGTGTATGTGTATGTGTATGTGTATGTGTATGTGTATGTGTATGTGTATGTGTATGTGTATGTGTATGTGTATGTGTATGTGTATGTGTATGTGTATGTGTATGTGTATGTGTATGTGTATGTGTATGTGTATGTGTATGTGTATGTGTATGTGTATGTGTATGTGTATGTGTATGTGTATGTGTATGTGTATGTGTATGTGTATGTGTATGTGTATGTGTATGTGTATGTGTATGTGTATGTGTATGTGTATGTGTATGTGTATGTGTATGTGTATGTGTATGTGTATGTGTATGTGTATGTGTATGTGTATGTGTATGTGTATGTGTATGTGTATGTGTATGTGTATGTGTATGTGTATGTGTATGTGTATGTGTATGTGTATGTGTATGTGTATGTGTATGTGTATGTGTATGTGTATGTGTATGTGTATGTGTATGTGTATGTGTATGTGTATGTGTATGTGTATGTGTATGTGTATGTGTATGTGTATGTGTATGTGTATGTGTATGTGTATGTGTATGTGTATGTGTATGTGTATGTGTATGTGTATGTGTATGTGTATGTGTATGTGTATGTGTATGTGTATGTGTATGTGTATGTGTATGTGTATGTGTATGTGTATGTGTATGTGTATGTGTATGTGTATGTGTATGTGTATGTGTATGTGTATGTGTATGTGTATGTGTATGTGTATGTGTATGTGTATGTGTATGTGTATGTGTATGTGTATGTGTATGTGTATGTGTATGTGTATGTGTATGTGTATGTGTATGTGTATGTGTATGTGTATGTGTATGTGTATGTGTATGTGTATGTGTATGTGTATGTGTATGTGTATGTGTATGTGTATGTGTATGTGTATGTGTATGTGTATGTGTATGTGTATGTGTATGTGTATGTGTATGTGTATGTGTATGTGTATGTGTATGTGTATGTGTATGTGTATGTGTATGTGTATGTGTATGTGTATGTGTATGTGTATGTGTATGTGTATGTGTATGTGTATGTGTATGTGTATGTGTATGTGTATGTGTATGTGTATGTGTATGTGTATGTGTATGTGTATGTGTATGTGTATGTGTATGTGTATGTGTATGTGTATGTGTATGTGTATGTGTATGTGTATGTGTATGTGTATGTGTATGTGTATGTGTATGTGTATGTGTATGTGTATGTGTATGTGTATGTGTATGTGTATGTGTATGTGTATGTGTATGTGTATGTGTATGTGTATGTGTATGTGTATGTGTATGTGTATGTGTATGTGTATGTGTATGTGTATGTGTATGTGTATGTGTATGTGTATGTGTATGTGTATGTGTATGTGTATGTGTATGTGTATGTGTATGTGTATGTGTATGTGTATGTGTATGTGTATGTGTATGTGTATGTGTATGTGTATGTGTATGTGTATGTGTATGTGTATGTGTATGTGTATGTGTATGTGTATGTGTATGTGTATGTGTATGTGTATGTGTATGTGTATGTGTATGTGTATGTGTATGATGTGTATGTGTATGTGTATGTGTATGTGTATGTGTATGTGTATGTGTATGTGTATGTGTATGTGTATGTGTATGTGTATGTGTATGTGTATGTGTATGTGTATGTGTATGTGTATGTGTATGTGTATGTGTATGTGTATGTGTATGTGTATGTGTATGTGTATGTGTATGTGTATGTGTATGTGTATGTGTATGTGTATGTGTATGTGTATGTGTATGTGTATGTGTATGTGTATGTGTATGTGTATGTGTATGTGTATGTGTATGTGTATGTGTATGTGTATGTGTATGTGTATGTGTATGTGTATGTGTATGTGTATGTGTATGTGTATGTGTATGTGTATGTGTATGTGTATGTGTATGTGTATGTGTATGTGTATGTGTATGTGTATGTGTATGTGTATGTGTATGTGTATGTGTATGTGTATGTGTATGTGTATGTGTATGTGTATGTGTATGTGTATGTGTATGTGTATGTGTATGTGTATGTGTATGTGTATGTGTATGTGTATGTGTATGTGTATGTGTATGTGTATGTGTATGTGTATGTGTATGTGTATGTGTATGTGTATGTGTATGTGTATGTGTATGTGTATGTGTATGTGTATGTGTATGTGTATGTGTAGTATGTGTGTATGTGTATGTGTATGTGTATGTGTATGTGTATGTGTATGTGTATGTGTATGTGTATGTGTATGTGTATGTGTATGTGTATGTGTATGTGTATGTGTATGTGTATGTGTATGTGTATGTGTATGTGTATGTGTATGTGTATGTGTATGTGTATGTGTATGTGTATGTGTATGTGTATGTGTATGTGTATGTGTATGTGTATGTGTATGTGTATGTGTATGTGTATGTGTATGTGTATGTGTATGTGTATGTGTATGTGTATGTGTATGTGTATGTGTATGTGTATGTGTATGTGTATGTGTATGTGTATGTGTATGTGTATGTGTATGTGTATGTGTATGTGTATGTGTATGTGTATGTGTATGTGTATGTGTATGTGTATGTGTATGTGTATGTGTATGTGTATGTGTATGTGTATGTGTATGTGTATGTGTATGTGTATGTGTATGTGTATGTGTATGTGTATGTGTATGTGTATGTGTATGTGTATGTGTATGTGTATGTGTATGTGTATGTGTATGTGTATGTGTATGTGTATGTGTATGTGTATGTGTATGTGTATGTGTATGTGTATGTGTATGTGTATGTGTATGTGTATGTGTATGTGTATGTGTATGTGTATGTGTATGTGTATGTGTATGTGTATGTGTATGTGTATGTGTATGTGTATGTGTATGTGTATGTGTATGTGTATGTGTATGTGTATGTGTATGTGTATGTGTATGTGTATGTGTATGTGTATGTGTATGTGTATGTGTATGTGTATGTGTATGTGTATGTGTATGTGTATGTGTATGTGTATGTGTATGTGTATGTGTATGTGTATGTGTATGTGTATGTGTATGTGTATGTGTATGTGTTGTGTATGTGTATGTGTATGTGTATGTGTATGTGTATGTGTATGTGTATGTGTATGTGTATGTGTATGTGTATGTGTATGTGTATGTGTATGTGTATGTGTATGTGTATGTGTATGTGTATGTGTATGTGTATGTGTATGTGTATGTGTATGTGTATGTGTATGTGTATGTGTATGTGTATGTGTATGTGTATGTGTATGTGTATGTGTATGTGTATGTGTATGTGTATGTGTATGTGTATGTGTATGTGTATGTGTATGTGTATGTGTATGTGTATGTGTATGTATATGTGTATGTGTATGTGTATGTGTATGTGTACAGTGAAAGCTCCCTTAGGCGGACAGCGACGGTCGAGGTACTTGTGTCCGTCTAAGAGAGTTGTCCGTCCAAGGGAAAAAAATTAAAAACCAATCAAAAATAGTTTTGCATATAATTTTATATGAGTATTAACCTATTTATTGATAAAAAGTAATAAAAATTAAAGCATGCCAATTGCACTTCAAAAACTAAAAAAAAAAACAAAAAAAACAAAAAATTATTTCAGGTATGCTAGATTATTTGTAACAGACCACAAACACACACAGCTACATAGCAATTTCGCTGTTTTATTGGTTATATTAGTTCATTTGTCCTTATCATTCTCATAACATGTAAGAAAAGCTATGGGAAAATGTAGCTGATGATGTTTTTGTCCGCCTAAGAGAATAGAATTTACCAAATTGTGGCTTATGTGCCTGTCCGCGTCCGGGTAAGGGAGTGTCCGCTTAAAGGATCATAAAACGTACGAAATTTAAATTCAAGATCCACGGTCGGGAGAATTTGTCCGCCCAAGGGGATTGTCCGCCTAAGGGAAGTGTCCGCAATGGGAGCTTTCACTGTATCTGTATGTGTATGTGTATGTGTATGTGTATCTGTATGTGTATGTGTATCTGTATCTGTATCTGTATCTGTATCTGTATGTGTATCTGTATGTGTATCTGAATGTGTATTTGTGTGTGTATGTGTATGTGTATGTGTATGTGTATGTGTATGTGTATGTGTATGTGTATGTGTATGTGTATGTGTATGTGTATGTGTATGTGTATGTGTATGTGTATGTGTATGTGTATGTGTATGTGTATGTGTATGTGTATGTGTATGTGTATGTGTATGTGTATGTGTATGTGTATGTGTATGTGTATGTGTATGTGTATGTGTATGTGTATGTGTATGTGTATGTGTATGTGTATGTGTATGTGTATGTGTATGTGTATGTGTATGTGTATGTGTATGTGTATGTGTATGTGTATGTGTATGTGTATGTGTATGTGTATGTGTATGTGTATGTGTATGTGTATGTGTATGTGTATGTGTATGTGTATGTGTATGTGTATGTGTATGTGTATGTGTATGTGTATGTGTATGTGTATGTGTATGTGTATGTGTATGTGTATGTGTATGTGTATGTGTATGTGTATGTGTATGTGTATGTGTATGTGTATGTGTATGTGTATGTGTATGTGTATGTGTATGTGTATGTGTATGTGTATGTGTATGTGTATGTGTATGTGTATGTGTATGTGTATGTGTATGTGTATGTGTATGTGTTGTGTATGTGTATGTGTATGTGTATGTGTATGTGTATGTGTATGTGTATGTGTATGTGTATGTGTATGTGTATGTGTATGTGTATGTGTATGTGTATGTGTATGTGTATGTGTATGTGTATGTGTATGTGTATGTGTATGTGTATGTGTATGTGTATGTGTATGTGTATGTGTATGTGTATGTGTATGTGTATGTGTATGTGTATGTGTATGTGTATGTGTATGTGTATGTGTATGTGTATGTGTATGTGTATGTGTATGTGTATGTGTATGTGTATGTGTATGTGTATGTGTATGTGTATGTGTATGTGTATGTGTATGTGTATGTGTATGTGTATGTGTATGTGTATGTGTATGTGTATGTGTATGTGTATGTGTATGTGTATGTGTATGTGTATGTGTATGTGTATGTGTATGTGTATGTGTATGTGTATGTGTATGTGTATGTGTATGTGTATGTGTATGTGTATGTGTATGTGTATGTGTATGTGTATGTGTATGTGTATGTGTATGTGTATGTGTATGTGTATGTGTATGTGTATGTGTATGTGTATGTGTATGTGTATGTGTATGTGTATGTGTATGTGTATGTGTATGTGTATGTGTATGTGTATGTGTATGTGTATGTGTATGTGTATGTGTATGTGTATGTGTATGTGTATGTGTATGTGTATGTGTATGTGTATGTGTATGTGTATGTGTATGTGTATGTGTATGTGTATGTGTATGTGTATGTGTATGTGTATGTGTATGTGTATGTGTATGTGTATGTGTATGTGTATGTGTATGTGTATGTGTATGTGTATGTGTATGTGTATGTGTATGTGTATGTGTATGTGTATGTGTATGTGTATGTGTATGTGTATGTGTATGTGTATGTGTATGTGTATGTGTATGTGTATGTGTATGTGTATGTGTATGTGTATGTGTATGTGTATGTGTATGTGTATGTGTATGTGTATGTGTATGTGTATGTGTATGTATATGTGTATGTGTATGTGTATGTGTATGTGTACAGTGAAAGCTCCCTTAGGCGGACAGCGACGGTCGAGGTACTTGTGTCCGTCTAAGAGAGTTGTCCGTCCAAGGGAAAAAAAATTAAAAACCAATCAAAAATAGTTTTGCATATAATTTTATATGAGTATTAACCTATTTATTGATAAAAAGTAATAAAAATTAAAGCATGCCAATTGCACTTCAAAAACTAAAAAAAAAACAAAAAAAACAAAAAATTATTTCAGGTATGCTAGATTATTTGTAACAGACCACAAACACACAGCTACATAGCAATTTCGCTGTTTTATTGGTTATATTAGTTCATTTGTCCTTATCATTCTCATAACATGTAAGAAAAGCTATGGGAAAATGTAGCTGATGATGTTTTTGTCCGCCTAAGAGAATAGAATTTACCAAATTGTGGCTTATGTGCCTGTCCGCGTCCGGGTAAGGGAGTGTCCGCTTAAAGGATCATAAAACGTACGAAATTTAAATTCAAGATCCACGGTCGGGAGAATTTGTCCGCCCAAGGGGATTGTCCGCCTAAGGGAAGTGTCCGCAATGGGAGCTTTCACTGTATCTGTATGTGTATGTGTATGTGTATGTGTATGTGTATGTGTATGTGTATCTGTATGTGTATGTGTATCTGTATCTGTATCTGTATCTGTATCTGTATCTGTATCTGTATGTGTATCTGTATGTGTATCTGAATGTGTATTTGTGTGTATGTGTATTTGTATGTGTATGTGTATGTGTATGTGAATGTGTATGTGTATGTGTATGTGTATGTGTATGTGTATGTGTATGTGTATGTGTATGTGTATGTGTATGTGTATGTGTATGTGTATGTGTATGTGTATGTGTATGTGTATGTGTATGTGTATGTGTATGTGTATGTGTATGTGTATGTGTATGTGTATGTGTATGTGTATGTGTATGTGTATGTGTATGTGTATGTGTATGTGTATGTGTATGTGTATGTGTATGTGTATGTGTATGTGTATGTGTATGTGTATGTGTATGTGTATGTGTATGTGTATGTGTATGTGTATGTGTATGTGTATGTGTATGTGTATGTGTATGTGTATGTGTATGTGTATGTGTATGTGTATGTGTATGTGTATGTGTATGTGTATGTGTATGTGTATGTGTATGTGTATGTGTATGTGTATGTGTATGTGTATGTGTATGTGTATGTGTATGTGTATGTGTATGTGTATGTGTATGTGTATGTGTATGTGTATGTGTATGTGTATGTGTATGTGTATGTGTATGTGTATGTGTATGTGTATGTGTATGTGTATGTGTATGTGTATGTGTATGTGTATGTGTATGTGTATGTGTATGTGTATGTGTATGTGTATGTGTATGTGTATGTGTATGTGTATGTGTATGTGTATGTGTATGTGTATGTGTATGTGTATGTGTATGTGTATGTGTATGTGTATGTGTATGTGTATGTGTATGTGTATGTGTATGTGTATGTGTATGTGTATGTGTATGTGTATGTGTATGTGTATGTGTATGTGTATGTGTATGTGTATGTGTATGTGTATGTGTATGTGTATGTGTATGTGTATGTGTATGTGTATGTGTATGTCTATGTGTATGTGTATGTGTATGTGTATGTGTATGTGTATGTGTATGTGTATGTGTATGTGTATGTGTATGTGTATGTGTATGTGTATGTGTATGTGTATGTGTATGTGTATGTGTATGTGTATGTGTATGTGTATGTGTATGTGTATGTGTATGTGTATGTGTATGTGTATGTGTATGTGTATGTGTATGTGTATGTGTATGTGTATGTGTATGTGTATGTGTATGTGTATGTGTATGTGTATGTGTATGTGTATGTGTATGTGTATGTGTATGTGTATGTGTATGTGTATGTGTATGTGTATGTGTATGTGTATGTGTATGTGTATGTGTATGTGTATGTGTATGTGTATGTGTATGTGTATGTGTATGTGTATGTGTATGTGTATGTGTATGTGTATGTGTATGTGTATGTGTATGTGTATGTGTATGTGTATGTGTATGTGTATGTGTATGTGTATGTGTATGTGTATGTGTATGTGTATGTGTATGTGTATGTGTATGTGTATGTGTATGTGTATGTGTATGTGTATGTGTATGTGTATGTGTATGTGTATGTGTATGTGTATGTGTATGTGTATGTGTATGTGTATGTGTATGTGTATGTGTATGTGTATGTGTATGTGTATGTGTATGTGTATGTGTATGTGTATGTGTATGTGTATGTGTATGTGTATGTGTATGTGTATGTGTATGTGTATGTGTATGTGTATGTGTATGTGTATGTGTATGTGTATGTGTATGTGTATGTGTATGTGTATGTGTATGTGTATGTGTATGTGTATGTGTATGTGTATGTGTATGTGTATGTGTATGTGTATGTGTATGTGTATGTGTATGTGTATGTGTATGTGTATGTGTATGTGTATGTGTATGTGTATGTGTATGTGTATGTGTATGTGTATGTGTATGTGTATGTGTATGTGTATGTGTATGTGTATGTGTATGTGTATGTGTATGTGTATGTGTATGTGTATGTGTATGTGTATGTGTATGTGTATGTGTATGTGTATGTGTATGTGTATGTGTATGTGTATGTGTATGTGTATGTGTATGTGTATGTGTATGTGTATGTGTATGTGTATGTGTATGTGTATGTGTATGTGTATGTGTATGTGTATGTGTATGTGTATGTGTATGTGTATGTGTATGTGTATGTGTATGTGTATGTGTATGTGTATGTGTATGTGTATGTGTATGTGTATGTGTATGTGTATGTGTATGTGTATGTGTATGTGTATGTGTATGTGTATGTGTATGTGTATGTGTATGTGTATGTGTATGTGTATGTGTATGTGTATGTGTATGTGTATGTGTATGTGTATGTGTATGTGTATGTGTATGTGTATGTGTATGTGTATGTGTATGTGTATGTGTATGTGTATGTGTATGTGTATGTGTATGTGTATGTGTATGTGTATGTGTATGTGTATGTGTATGTGTATGTGTATGTGTATGTGTATGTGTATGTGTATGTGTATGTGTATGTGTATGTGTATGTGTATGTGTATGTGTATGTGTATGTGTATGTGTATGTGTATGTGTATGTGTATGTGTATGTGTATGTGTATGTGTATGTGTATGTGTATGTGTATGTGTATGTGTATGTGTATGTGTATGTGTATGTGTATGTGTATGTGTATGTGTATGTGTATGTGTATGTGTATGTGTATGTGTATGTGTATGTGTATGTGTATGTGTATGTGTATGTGTATGTGTATGTGTATGTGTATGTGTATGTGTATGTGTATGTGTATGTGTATGTGTATGTGTATGTGTATGTGTATGTGTATGTGTATGTGTATGTGTATGTGTATGTGTATGTGTATGTGTATGTGTATGTGTATGTGTATGTGTATGTGTATGTGTATGTGTATGTGTATGTGTATGTGTATGTGTATGTGTATGTGTATGTGTATGTGTATGTGTATGTGTATGTGTATGTGTATGTGTATGTGTATGTGTATGTGTATGTGTATGTGTATGTGTATGTGTATGTGTATGTGTATGTGTATGTGTATGTGTATGTGTATGTGTATGTGTATGTGTATGTGTATGTGTATGTGTATGTGTATGTGTATGTGTATGTGTATGTGTATGTGTATGTGTATGTGTATGTGTATGTGTATGTGTATGTGTATGTGTATGTGTATGTGTATGTGTATGTGTATGTGTATGTGTATGTGTATGTGTATGTGTATGTGTATGTGTATGTGTATGTGTATGTGTATGTGTATGTGTATGTGTATGTGTATGTGTATGTGTATGTGTATGTGTATGTGTATGTGTATGTGTATGTGTATGTGTATGTGTATGTGTATGTGTATGTGTATGTGTATGTGTATGTGTATGTGTATGTGTATGTGTATGTGTATGTGTATGTGTATGTGTATGTGTATGTGTATGTGTATGTGTATGTGTATGTGTATGTGTATGTGTATGTGTATGTGTATGTGTATGTGTATGTGTATGTGTATGTGTATGTGTATGTGTATGTGTATGTGTATGTGTATGTGTATCTGTATGTGTATGTGTATGTGTATGTGTATGTGTATGTGTATGTGTATGTATATGTGTATGTGTATGTGTATGTGTATGTGTACAGTGAAAGCTCCCTTAGGCGGACAGCGACGGTCGAGGTACTTGTGTCCGTCTAAGAGAGTTGTCCGTCCAAGGGAAAAAAATTAAAAACCAATCAAAAATAGTTTTGCATATAATTTTATATGAGTATTAACCTATTTATTGATAAAAAGTAATAAAAATTAAAGCATGCCAATTGCACTTCAAAAACTAAAAAAAAAAACAAAAAAAACAAAAAATTATTTCAGGTATGCTAGATTATTTGTAACAGACCACAAACACACACAGCTACATAGCAATTTCGCTGTTTTATTGGTTATATTAGTTCATTTGTCCTTATCATTCTCATAACATGTAAGAAAAGCTATGGGAAAATGTAGCTGATGATGTTTTTGTCCGCCTAAGAGAATAGAATTTACCAAATTGTGGCTTATGTGCCTGTCCGCGTCCGGGTAAGGGAGTGTCCGCTTAAAGGATCATAAAACGTACGAAATTTAAATTCAAGATCCACGGTCGGGAGAATTTGTCCGCCCAAGGGGATTGTCCGCCTAAGGGAAGTGTCCGCAATGGGAGCTTTCACTGTATCTGTATGTGTATGTGTATGTGTATGTGTATCTGTATGTGTATGTGTATCTGTATCTGTATCTGTATCTGTATCTGTATGTGTATCTGTATGTGTATGTGTATGTGTATTTGTGTGTATGTGTATGTGTATGTGTATGTGTATGTGTATGTGTATGTGTATGTGTATGTGTATGTGTATGTGTATGTGTATGTGTATGTGTATGTGTATGTGTATGTGTATGTGTATGTGTATGTGTATGTGTATGTGTATGTGTATGTGTATGTGTATGTGTATGTGTATGTGTATGTGTATGTGTATGTGTATGTGTATGTGTATGTGTATGTGTATGTGTATGTGTATGTGTATGTGTATGTGTATGTGTATGTGTATGTGTATGTGTATGTGTATGTGTATGTGTATGTGTATGTGTATGTGTATGTGTATGTGTATGTGTATGTGTATGTGTATGTGTATGTGTATGTGTATGTGTATGTGTATGTGTATGTGTATGTGTATGTGTATGTGTATGTGTATGTGTATGTGTATGTGTATGTGTATGTGTATGTGTATGTGTATGTGTATGTGTATGTGTATGTGTATGTGTATGTGTATGTGTATGTGTATGTGTATGTGTATGTGTATGTGTATGTGTATGTGTATGTGTATGTGTATGTGTATGTGTATGTGTATGTGTATGTGTATGTGTATGTGTATGTGTATGTGTATGTGTATGTGTATGTGTATGTGTATGTGTATGTGTATGTGTATGTGTATGTGTATGTGTATGTGTATGTGTATGTGTATGTGTATGTGTATGTGTATGTGTATGTGTATGTGTATGTGTATGTGTATGTGTATGTGTATGTGTATGTGTATGTGTATGTGTATGTGTATGTGTATGTGTATGTGTATGTGTATGTGTATGTGTATGTGTATGTGTATGTGTATGTGTATGTGTATGTGTATGTGTATGTGTATGTGTATGTGTATGTGTATGTGTATGTGTATGTGTATGTGTATGTGTATGTGTATGTGTATGTGTATGTGTATGTGTATGTGTATGTGTATGTGTATGTGTATGTGTATGTGTATGTGTATGTGTATGTGTATGTGTATGTGTATGTGTATGTGTATGTGTATGTGTATGTGTATGTGTATGTGTATGTGTATGTGTATGTGTATGTGTATGTGTATGTGTATGTGTATGTGTATGTGTATGTGTATGTGTATGTGTATGTGTATGTGTATGTGTATGTGTATGTGTATGTGTATGTGTATGTGTATGTGTATGTGTATGTGTATGTGTATGTGTATGTGTATGTGTATGTGTATGTGTATGTGTATGTGTATGTGTATGTGTATGTGTATGTGTATGTGTATGTGTATGTGTATGTGTATGTGTATGTGTATGTGTATGTGTATGTGTATGTGTATGTGTATGTGTATGTGTATGTGTATGTGTATGTGTATGTGTATGTGTATGTGTATGTGTATGTGTATGTGTATGTGTATGTGTATGTGTATGTGTATGTGTATGTGTATGTGTATGTGTATGTGTATGTGTATGTGTATGTGTATGTGTATGTGTATGTGTATGTGTATGTGTATGTGTATGTGTATGTGTATGTGTATGTGTATGTGTATGTGTATGTGTATGTGTATGTGTATGTGTATGTGTATGTGTATGTGTATGTGTATGTGTATGTGTATGTGTATGTGTATGTGTATGTGTATGTGTATGTGTATGTGTATGTGTATGTGTATGTGTATGTGTATGTGTATGTGTATGTGTATGTGTATGTGTATGTGTATGTGTATGTGTATGTGTATGTGTATGTGTATGTGTATGTGTATGTGTATGTGTATGTGTATGTGTATGTGTATGTGTATGTGTATGTGTATGTATATGTGTATGTGTATGTGTATGTGTATGTGTACAGTGAAAGCTCCCTTAGGCGGACAGCGACGGTCGAGGTACTTGTGTCCGTCTAAGAGAGTTGTCCGTCCAAGGGAAAAAAATTAAAAACCAATCAAAAATAGTTTTGCATATAATTTTATATGAGTATTAACCTATTTATTGATAAAAAGTAATAAAAATTAAAGCATGCCAATTGCACTTCAAAAACTAAAAAAAAAAACAAAAAAAACAAAAAATTATTTCAGGTATGCTAGATTATTTGTAACAGACCACAAACACACACAGCTACATAGCAATTTCGCTGTTTTATTGGTTATATTAGTTCATTTGTCCTTATCATTCTCATAACATGTAAGAAAAGCTATGGGAAAATGTAGCTGATGATGTTTTTGTCCGCCTAAGAGAATAGAATTTACCAAATTGTGGCTTATGTGCCTGTCCGCGTCCGGGTAAGGGAGTGTCCGCTTAAAGGATCATAAAACGTACGAAATTTAAATTCAAGATCCACGGTCGGGAGAATTTGTCCGCCCAAGGGGATTGTCCGCCTAAGGGAAGTGTCCGCAATGGGAGCTTTCACTGTATCTGTATGTGTATGTGTATGTGTATGTGTATGTGTATGTGTATCTGTATGTGTATGTGTATCTGTATCTGTATCTGTATCTGTATCTGTATGTGTATCTGTATGTGTATCTGAATGTGTATTTGTGTGTATGTGTATGTGTATGTGTATGTGTATGTGTATGTGTATGTGTATGTGTATGTGTATGTGTATGTGTATGTGTATGTGTATGTGTATGTGTATGTGTATGTGTATGTGTATGTGTATGTGTATGTGTATGTGTATGTGTATGTGTATGTGTATGTGTATGTGTATGTGTATGTGTATGTGTATGTGTATGTGTATGTGTATGTGTATGTGTATGTGTATGTGTATGTGTATGTGTATGTGTATGTGTATGTGTATGTGTATGTGTATGTGTATGTGTATGTGTATGTGTATGTGTATGTGTATGTGTATGTGTATGTGTATGTGTATGTGTATGTGTATGTGTATGTGTATGTGTATGTGTATGTGTATGTGTATGTGTATGTGTATGTGTATGTGTATGTGTATGTGTATGTGTATGTGTATGTGTATGTGTATGTGTATGTGTATGTGTATGTGTATGTGTATGTGTATGTGTATGTGTATGTGTATGTGTATGTGTATGTGTATGTGTATGTGTATGTGTATGTGTATGTGTATGTGTATGTGTATGTGTATGTGTATGTGTATGTGTATGTGTATGTGTATGTGTATGTGTATGTGTATGTGTATGTGTATGTGTATGTGTATGTGTATGTGTATGTGTATGTGTATGTGTATGTGTATGTGTATGTGTATGTGTATGTGTATGTGTATGTGTATGTGTATGTGTATGTGTATGTGTATGTGTATGTGTATGTGTATGTGTATGTGTATGTGTATGTGTATGTGTATGTGTATGTGTATGTGTATGTGTATGTGTATGTGTATGTGTATGTGTATGTGTATGTGTATGTGTATGTGTATGTGTATGTGTATGTGTATGTGTATGTGTATGTGTATGTGTATGTGTATGTGTATGTGTATGTGTATGTGTATGTGTATGTGTATGTGTATGTGTATGTGTATGTGTATGTGTATGTGTATGTGTATGTGTATGTGTATGTGTATGTGTATGTGTATGTGTATGTGTATGTGTATGTGTATGTGTATGTGTATGTGTATGTGTATGTGTATGTGTATGTGTATGTGTATGTGTATGTGTATGTGTATGTGTATGTGTATGTGTATGTGTATGTGTATGTGTATGTGTATGTGTATGTGTATGTGTATGTGTATGTGTATGTGTATGTGTATGTGTATGTGTATGTGTATGTGTATGTGTATGTGTATGTGTATGTGTATGTGTATGTGTATGTGTATGTGTATGTGTATGTGTATGTGTATGTGTATGTGTATGTGTATGTGTATGTGTATGTGTATGTGTATGTGTATGTGTATGTGTATGTGTATGTGTATGTGTATGTGTATGTGTATGTGTATGTGTATGTGTATGTGTATGTGTATGTGTATGTGTATGTGTATGTGTATGTGTATGTGTATGTGTATGTGTATGTGTATGTGTATGTGTATGTGTATGTGTATGTGTATGTGTATGTGTATGTGTATGTGTATGTGTATGTGTATGTGTATGTGTATGTGTATGTGTATGTGTATGTGTATGTGTATGTGTATGTGTATGTGTATGTGTATGTGTATGTGTATGTGTATGTGTATGTGTATGTGTATGTGTATGTGTATGTGTATGTGTATGTGTATGTGTATGTGTATGTGTATGTGTATGTGTATGTGTATGTGTATGTGTATGTGTATGTGTATGTGTATGTGTATGTGTATGTGTATGTGTATGTGTATGTGTATGTGTATGTGTATGTGTATGTGTATGTGTATGTGTATGTGTATGTGTATGTGTATGTGTATGTGTATGTGTATGTGTATGTGTATGTGTATGTGTATGTGTATGTGTATGTGTATGTGTATGTGTATGTGTATGTGTATGTGTATGTGTATGTGTATGTGTATGTGTATGTGTATGTGTATGTGTATGTGTATGTGTATGTGTATGTGTATGTGTATGTGTATGTGTATGTGTATGTGTATGTGTATGTGTATGTGTATGTGTATGTGTATGTGTATGTGTATGTGTATGTGTATGTGTATGTGTATGTGTATGTGTATGTGTATGTGTATGTGTATGTGTATGTGTATGTGTATGTGTATGTGTATGTGTATGTGTATGTGTATGTGTATGTGTATGTGTATGTGTATGTGTATGTGTATGTGTATGTGTATGTGTATGTGTATGTGTATGTGTATGTGTATGTGTATGTGTATGTGTATGTGTATGTGTATGTGTATGTGTATGTGTATGTGTATGTGTATGTGTATGTGTATGTGTATGTGTATGTGTATGTGTATGTGTATGTGTATGTGTATGTGTATGTGTATGTGTATGTGTATGTGTATGTGTATGTGTATGTGTATGTGTATGTGTATGTGTATGTGTATGTGTATGTGTATGTGTATGTGTATGTGTATGTGTATGTGTATGTGTATGTGTATGTGTATGTGTATGTGTATGTGTATGTGTATGTGTATGTGTATGTGTATGTGTATGTGTATGTGTATGTGTATGTGTATGTGTATGTGTATGTGTATGTGTATGTGTATGTGTATGTGTATGTGTATGTGTATGTGTATGTGTATGTGTATGTGTATGTGTATGTGTATGTGTATGTGTATGTGTATGTGTATGTGTATGTGTATGTGTATGTGTATGTGTATGTGTATGTGTATGTGTATGTGTATGTGTATGTGTATGTGTATGTGTATGTGTATGTGTATGTGTATGTGTATGTGTATGTGTATGTGTATGTGTATGTGTATGTGTATGTGTATGTGTATGTGTATGTGTATGTGTATGTGTATGTGTATGTGTATGTGTATGTGTATGTGTATGTGTATGTGTATGTGTATGTGTATGTGTATGTGTATGTGTATGTGTATGTGTATGTGTATGTGTATGTGTATGTGTATGTGTATGTGTATGTGTATGTGTATGTGTATGTGTATGTGTATGTGTATGTGTATGTGTATGTGTATGTGTATGTGTATGTGTATGTGTATGTGTATGTGTATGTGTATGTGTATGTGTATGTGTATGTGTATGTGTATGTGTATGTGTATGTGTATGTGTATGTGTATGTGTATGTGTATGTGTATGTGTATGTGTATGTGTATGTGTATGTGTATGTGTATGTGTATGTGTATGTGTATGTGTATGTGTATGTGTATGTGTATGTGTATGTGTATGTGTATGTGTATGTGTATGTGTATGTGTATGTGTATGTGTATGTGTATGTGTATGTGTATGTGTATGTGTATGTGTATGTGTATGTGTATGTGTATGTGTATGTGTATGTGTATGTGTATGTGTATGTGTATGTGTATGTGTATGTGTATGTGTATGTGTATGTGTATGTGTATGTGTATGTGTATGTGTATGTGTATGTGTATGTGTATGTGTATGTGTATGTGTATGTGTATGTGTATGTGTATGTGTATGTGTATGTGTATGTGTATGTGTATGTGTATGTGTATGTGTATGTGTATGTGTATGTGTATGTGTATGTGTATGTGTATGTGTATGTGTATGTGTATGTGTATGTGTATGTGTATGTGTATGTGTATGTGTATGTGTATGTGTATGTGTATGTGTATGTGTATGTGTATGTGTATGTGTATGTGTATGTGTATGTGTATGTGTATGTGTATGTGTATGTGTATGTGTATGTGTATGTGTATGTGTATGTGTATGTGTATGTGTATGTGTATGTGTATGTGTATGTGTATGTGTATGTGTATGTGTATGTGTATGTGTATGTGTATGTGTATGTGTATGTGTATGTGTATGTGTATGTGTATGTGTATGTGTATGTGTATGTGTATGTGTATGTGTATGTGTATGTGTATGTGTATGTGTATGTGTATGTGTATGTGTATGTGTATGTGTATGTGTATGTGTATGTGTATGTGTATGTGTATGTGTATGTGTATGTGTATGTGTATGTGTATGTGTATGTGTATGTGTATGTGTATGTGTATGTGTATGTGTATGTGTATGTGTATGTGTATGTGTATGTGTATGTGTATGTGTATGTGTATGTGTATGTGTATGTGTATGTGTATGTGTATGTGTATGTGTATGTGTATGTGTATGTGTATGTGTATGTGTATGTGTATGTGTATGTGTATGTGTATGTGTATGTGTATGTGTATGTGTATGTGTATGTGTATGTGTATGTGTATGTGTATGTGTATGTGTATGTGTATGTGTATGTGTATGTGTATGTGTATGTGTATGTGTATGTGTATGTGTATGTGTATGTGTATGTGTATGTGTATGTGTATGTGTATGTGTATGTGTATGTGTATGTGTATGTGTATGTGTATGTGTATGTGTATGTGTATGTGTATGTGTATGTGTATGTGTATGTGTATGTGTATGTGTATGTGTATGTGTATGTGTATGTGTATGTGTATGTGTATGTGTATGTGTATGTGTATGTGTATGTGTATGTGTATGTGTATGTGTATGTGTATGTGTATGTGTATGTGTATGTGTATGTGTATGTGTATGTGTATGTGTATGTGTATGTGTATGTGTATGTGTATGTGTATGTGTATGTGTATGTGTATGTGTATGTGTATGTGTATGTGTATGTGTATGTGTATGTGTATGTGTATGTGTATGTGTATGTGTATGTGTATGTGTATGTGTATGTGTATGTGTATGTGTATGTGTATGTGTATGTGTATGTGTATGTGTATGTGATGTGATGTGTATGTGTATGTGTATGTGTATGTGTATGTGTATGTGTATGTGTATGTGTATGTGTATGTGTATGTGTATGTGTATGTGTATGTGTATGTGTATGTGTATGTGTATGTGTATGTGTATGTGTATGTGTATGTGTATGTGTATGTGTATGTGTATGTGTATGTGTATGTGTATGTGTATGTGTATGTGTATGTGTATGTGTATGTGTATGTGTATGTGTATGTGTATGTGTATGTGTATGTGTATGTGTATGTGTATGTGTATGTGTATGTGTATGTGTATGTGTATGTGTATGTGTATGTGTATGTGTATGTGTATGTGTATGTGTATGTGTATGTGTATGTGTATGTGTATGTGTATGTGTATGTGTATGTGTATGTGTATGTGTATGTGTATGTGTATGTGTATGTGTATGTGTATGTGTATGTGTATGTGTATGTGTATGTGTATGTGTATGTGTATGTGTATGTGTATGTGTTTGTGTATGTGTATGTGGTTGTGTATGTGTATGTGTATGTGTATGTGTATGTGTATGTGTATGTGTATGTGTATGTGTATGTGTATGTGTATGTGTATGTGTATGTGTATGTGTATGTGTATGTGTATGTGTATGTGTATGTGTATGTGTATGTGTATGTGTATGTGTATGTGTATGTGTATGTGTATGTGTATGTGTATGTGTATGTGTATGTGTATGTGTATGTGTATGTGTATGTGTATGTGTATGTGTATGTGTATGTGTATGTGTATGTGTATGTGTATGTGTATGTGTATGTGTATGTGTATGTGTATGTGTATGTGTATGTGTATGTGTATGTGTATGTGTATGTGTATGTGTATGTGTATGTGTATGTGTATGTGTATGTGTATGTGTATGTGTATGTGTATGTGTATGTGTATGTGTATGTGTATGTGTATGTGTATGTGTATGTGTATGTGTATGTGTATGTGTATGTGTATGTGTATGTGTATGTGTATGTGTATGTGTATGTGTATGTGTATGTGTATGTGTATGTGTATGTGTATGTGTATGTGTATGTGTATGTGTATGTGTATGTGTATGTGTATGTGTATGTGTATGTGTATGTGTATGTGTATGTGTATGTGTATGTGTATGTGTATGTGTATGTGTATGTGTATGTGTATGTGTATGTGTATGTGTATGTGTATGTGTATGTGTATGTGTATGTGTATGTGTATGTGTATGTGTATGTGTATGTGTATGTGTATGTGTATGTGTATGTGTATGTGTATGTGTATGTGTATGTGTATGTGTATGTGTATGTGTATGTGTATGTGTATGTGTATGTGTATGTGTATGTGTATGTGTATGTGTATGTGTATGTGTATGTGTATGTGTATGTGTATGTGTATGTGTATGTGTATGTGTATGTGTATGTGTATGTGTATGTGTATGTGTATGTGTATGTGTATGTGTATGTGTATGTGTATGTGTATGTGTATGTGTATGTGTATGTGTATGTGTATGTGTATGTGTATGTGTATGTGTATGTGTATGTGTATGTGTATGTGTATGTGTATGTGTATGTGTATGTGTATGTGTATGTGTATGTGTATGTGTATGTGTATGTGTATGTGTATGTGTATGTGTATGTGTATGTGTATGTGTATGTGTATGTGTATGTGTATGTGTATGTGTATGTGTATGTGTATGTGTATGTGTATGTGTATGTGTATGTGTATGTGTATGTGTATGTGTATGTGTATGTGTATGTGTATGTGTATGTGTATGTGTATGTGTATGTGTATGTGTATGTGTATGTGTATGTGTATGTGTATGTGTATGTGTATGTGTATGTGTATGTGTATGTGTATGTGTATGTGTATGTGTATGTGTATGTGTATGTGTATGTGTATGTGTATGTGTATGTGTATGTGTATGTGTATGTGTATGTGTATGTGTATGTGTATGTGTATGTGTATGTGTATGTGTATGTGTATGTGTATGTGTATGTGTATGTGTATGTGTATGTGTTGTGTATGTGTATGTGTATGTGTATGTGTATGTGTATGTGTATGTGTATGTGTATGTGTATGTGTATGTGTATGTGTATGTGTATGTGTATGTGTATGTGTATGTGTATGTGTATGTGTATGTGTATGTGTATGTGTATGTGTATGTGTATGTGTATGTGTATGTGTATGTGTATGTGTATGTGTATGTGTATGTGTATGTGTATGTGTATGTGTATGTGTATGTGTATGTGTATGTGTAGTGTATGTGTATGTGTATGTGTATGTGTATGTGTATGTGTATGTGTATGTGTATGTGTATGTGTATGTGTATGTGTATGTGTATGTGTATGTGTATGTGTATGTGTATGTGTATGTGTATGTGTATGTGTATGTGTATGTGTATGTGTATGTGTATGTGTATGTGTATGTGTATGTGTATGTGTATGTGATGTGTATGTGTATGTGTATGTGTATGTGTATGTGTATGTGTATGTGTATGTGTATGTGTATGTGTATGTGTATGTGTATGTGTATGTATGTGTATGTGTATGTGTATGTGTATGTGTATGTGTATGTGTATGTGTATGTGTATGTGTATGTGTATGTGTATGTGTATGTGTATGTGTATGTGTATGTGTATGTGTATGTGTATGTGTATGTGTATGTGTATGTGTATGTGTATGTGTATGTGTATGTGTATGTGTATGTGTATGTGTATGTGTATGTGTATGTGTATGTGTATGTGTATGTGTATGTGTATGTGTATGTGTATGTGTATGTGTATGTGTATGTGTATGTGTATGTGTATGTGTATGTGTATGTGTATGTGTATGTGTATGTGTATGTGTATGTGTATGTGTATGTGTATGTGTATGTGTATGTGTATGTGTATGTGTATGTGTATGTGTATGTGTATGTGTATGTGTATGTGTATGTGTATGTGTATGTGTATGTGTATGTGTATGTGTATGTGTATGTGTATGTGTATGTGTATGTGTATGTGTATGTGTATGTGTATGTGTATGTGTATGTGTATGTGTATGTGTATGTGTATGTGTATGTGTATGTGTATGTGTATGTGTATGTGTATGTGTATGTGTATGTGTATGTGTATGTGTATGTGTATGTGTATGTGTATGTGTATGTGTATGTGTATGTGTATGTGTATGTGTATGTGTATGTGTATGTGTATGTGTATGTGTATGTGTATGTGTATGTCTATGTGTATGTGTATGTGTATGTGTATGTGTATGTGTATGTGTATGTGTATGTGTATGTGTATGTGTATGTGTATGTGTATGTGTATGTGTATGTGTATGTGTATGTGTATGTGTATGTGTATGTGTATGTGTATGTGTATGTGTATGTGTATGTGTATGTGTATGTATGTGTATGTGTATGTGTATGTGTATGTGTATGTGTATGTGTATGTGTATGTGTATGTGTATGTGTATGTGTATGTGTATGTGTATGTGTATGTGTATGTGTATGTGTATGTGTATGTGTATGTGTATGTGTATGTGTATGTGTATGTGTATGTGTATGTGTATGTGTATGTGTATGTGTATGTGTATGTGTATGTGTATGTGTATGTGTATGTGTATGTGTATGTGTATGTGTATGTGTATGTGTATGTGTATGTGTATGTGTATGTGTATGTGTATGTGTATGTGTATGTGTATGTGTATGTGTATGTGTATGTGTATGTGTATGTGTATGTGTATGTGTATGTGTATGTGTATGTGTATGTGTATGTGTATGTGTATGTGTATGTGTATGTGTATGTGTATGTGTATGTGTATGTGTATGTGTATGTGTATGTGTATGTGTATGTGTATGTGTATGTGTATGTGTATGTGTATGTGTATGTGTATGTGTATGTGTATGTGTATGTGTATGTGTATGTGTATGTGTATGTGTATGTGTATGTGTATGTGTATGTGTATGTGTATGTGTATGTGTATGTGTATGTGTATGTGTATGTGTATGTGTATGTGTATGTGTATGTGTATGTGTATGTGTATGTGTATGTGTATGTGTATGTGTATGTGTATGTGTATGTGTATGTGTATGTGTATGTGTATGTGTATGTGTATGTGTATGTGTATGTGTATGTGTATGTGTATGTGTATGTGTATGTGTATGTGTATGTGTATGTGTATGTGTATGTGTATGTGTATGTGTATGTGTATGTGTATGTGTATGTGTATGTGTATGTGTATGTGTATGTGTATGTGTATGTGTATGTGTATGTGTATGTGTATGTGTATGTGTATGTGTATGTGTATGTGTATGTGTATGTGTATGTGTATGTGTATGTGTATGTGTATGTGTATGTGTATGTGTATGTGTATGTGTATGTGTATGTGTATGTGTATGTGTATGTGTATGTGTATGTGTATGTGTATGTGTATGTGTATGTGTATGTGTATGTGTATGTGTATGTGTATGTGTATGTGTATGTGTATGTGTATGTGTATGTGTATGTGTATGTGTATGTGTATGTGTATGTGTATGTGTATGTGTATGTGTATGTGTATGTGTATGTGTATGTGTATGTGTATGTGTATGTGTATGTGTATGTGTATGTGTATGTGTATGTGTATGTGTATGTGTATGTGTATGTGTATGTGTATGTGTATGTGTATGTGTATGTGTATGTGTATGTGTATGTGTATGTGTATGTGTATGTGTATGTGTATGTGTATGTGTATGTGTATGTGTATGTGTATGTGTATGTGTATGTGTATGTGTATGTGTATGTGTATGTGTATGTGTATGTGTATGTGTATGTGTATGTGTATGTGTATGTGTATGTGTATGTGTATGTGTATGTGTATGTGTATGTGTATGTGTATGTGTATGTGTATGTGTATGTGTATGTGTATGTGTATGTGTATGTGTATGTGTATGTGTATGTGTATGTGTATGTGTATGTGTATGTGTATGTGTATGTGTATGTGTATGTGTATGTGTATGTGTATGTGTATGTGTATGTGTATGTGTATGTGTATGTGTATGTGTATGTGTATGTGTATGTGTATGTGTATGTGTATGTGTATGTGTATGTGTATGTGTATGTGTATGTGTATGTGTATGTGTATGTGTATGTGTATGTGTATGTGTATGTGTATGTGTATGTGTATGTGTATGTGTATGTGTATGTGTATGTGTATGTGTATGTGTATGTGTATGTGTATGTGTATGTGTATGTGTATGTGTATGTGTATGTGTATGTGTATGTGTATGTGTATGTGTATGTGTATGTGTATGTGTATGTGTATGTGTATGTGTATGTGTATGTGTATGTGTATGTGTATGTGTATGTGTATGTGTATGTGTATGTGTATGTGTATGTGTATGTGTATGTGTATGTGTATGTGTATGTGTATGTGTATGTGTATGTGTATGTGTATGTGTATGTGTATGTGTATGTGTATGTGTATGTGTATGTGTATGTGTATGTGTATGTGTATGTGTATGTGTATGTGTATGTGTATGTGTATGTGTATGTGTATGTGTATGTGTATGTGTATGTGTATGTGTATGTGTATGTGTATGTGTATGTGTATGTGTATGTGTATGTGTATGTGTATGTGTATGTGTATGTGTATGTGTATGTGTATGTGTATGTGTATGTGTATGTGTATGTGTATGTGTATGTGTATGTGTATGTGTATGTGTATGTGTATGTGTATGTGTATGTGTATGTGTATGTGTATGTGTATGTGTATGTGTATGTGTATGTGTATGTGTATGTGTATGTGTATGTGTATGTGTATGTGTATGTGTATGTGTATGTGTATGTGTATGTGTATGTGTATGTGTATGTGTATGTGTATGTGTATGTGTATGTGTATGTGTATGTGTATGTGTATGTGTATGTGTATGTGTATGTGTATGTGTATGTGTATGTGTATGTGTATGTGTATGTGTATGTGTATGTGTATGTGTATGTGTATGTGTATGTGTATGTGTATGTGTATGTGTATGTGTATGTGTATGTGTATGTGTATGTGTATGTGTATGTGTATGTGTATGTGTATGTGTATGTGTATGTGTATGTGTATGTGTATGTGTATGTGTATGTGTATGTGTATGTGTATGTGTATGTGTATGTGTATGTGTATGTGTATGTGTATGTGTATGTGTATGTGTATGTGTATGTGTATGTGTATGTGTATGTGTATGTGTATGTGTATGTGTATGTGTATGTGTATGTGTATGTGTATGTGTATGTGTATGTGTATGTGTATGTGTATGTGTATGTGTATGTGTATGTGTATGTGTATGTGTATGTGTATGTCTATGTGTATGTGTATGTGTATGTGTATGTGTATGTGTATGTGTATGTGTATGTGTATGTGTATGTGTATGTGTATGTGTATGTGTATGTGTATGTGTATGTGTATGTGTATGTGTATGTGTATGTGTATGTGTATGTGTATGTGTATGTGTATGTGTATGTGTATGTGTATGTGTATGTGTATGTGTATGTGTATGTGTATGTGTATGTGTATGTGTATGTGTATGTGTATGTGTATGTGTATGTGTATGTGTATGTGTATGTGTATGTGTATGTGTATGTGTATGTGTATGTGTATGTGTATGTGTATGTGTATGTGTATGTGTATGTGTATGTGTATGTGTATGTGTATGTGTATGTGTATGTGTATGTGTATGTGTATGTGTATGTGTATGTGTATGTGTATGTGTATGTGTATGTGTATGTGTATGTGTATGTGTATGTGTATGTGTATGTGTATGTGTATGTGTATGTGTATGTGTATGTGTATGTGTATGTGTATGTGTATGTGTATGTGTATGTGTATGTGTATGTGTATGTGTATGTGTATGTGTATGTGTATGTGTATGTGTATGTGTATGTGTATGTGTATGTGTATGTGTATGTGTATGTGTATGTGTATGTGTATGTGTATGTGTATGTGTATGTGTATGTGTATGTGTATGTGTATGTGTATGTGTATGTGTATGTGTATGTGTATGTGTATGTGTATGTGTATGTGTATGTGTATGTGTATGTGTATGTGTATGTGTATGTGTATGTGTATGTGTATGTGTATGTGTATGTGTATGTGTATGTGTATGTGTATGTGTATGTGTATGTGTATGTGTATGTGTATGTGTATGTGTATGTGTATGTGTATGTGTATGTGTATGTGTATGTGTATGTGTATGTGTATGTGTATGTGTATGTGTATGTGTATGTGTATGTGTATGTGTATGTGTATGTGTATGTGTATGTGTATGTGTATGTGTATGTGTATGTGTATGTGTATGTGTATGTGTATGTGTATGTGTATGTGTATGTGTATGTGTATGTGTATGTGTATGTGTATGTGTATGTGTATGTGTATGTGTATGTGTATGTGTATGTGTATGTGTATGTGTATGTGTATGTGTATGTGTATGTGTATGTGTATGTGTATGTGTATGTGTATGTGTATGTGTATGTGTATGTGTATGTGTATGTGTATGTGTATGTGTATGTGTATGTGTATGTGTATGTGTATGTGTATGTGTATGTGTATGTGTATGTGTATGTGTATGTGTATGTGTATGTGTATGTGTATGTGTATGTGTATGTGTATGTGTATGTGTATGTGTATGTGTATGTGTATGTGTATGTGTATGTGTATGTGTATGTGTATGTGTATGTGTATGTGTATGTGTATGTGTATGTGTATGTGTATGTGTATGTGTATGTGTATGTGTATGTGTATGTGTATGTGTATGTGTATGTGTATGTGTATGTGTATGTGTATGTGTATGTGTATGTGTATGTGTATGTGTATGTGTATGTGTATGTGTATGTGTATGTGTATGTGTATGTGTATGTGTATGTGTATGTGTATGTGTATGTGTATGTGTATGTGTATGTCTATGTGTATGTGTATGTGTATGTGTATGTGTATGTGTATGTGTATGTGTATGTGTATGTGTATGTGTATGTGTATGTGTATGTGTATGTGTATGTGTATGTGTATGTGTATGTGTATGTGTATGTGTATGTGTATGTGTATGTGTATGTGTATGTGTATGTGTATGTGTATGTGTATGTGTATGTGTATGTGTATGTGTATGTGTATGTGTATGTGTATGTGTATGTGTATGTGTATGTGTATGTGTATGTGTATGTGTATCTGTATGTGTATGTGTATGTGTATGTGTATGTGTATGTGTATGTGTATGTGTATGTGTATGTGTATGTGTATGTGTATGTGTATGTGTATGTGTATGTGTATGTGTATGTGTATGTGTATGTGTATGTGTATGTGTATGTGTATGTGTATGTGTATGTGTATGTGTATGTGTATGTGTATGTGTATGTGTATGTGTATGTGTATGTGTATGTGTATGTGTATGTGTATGTGTATGTGTATGTGTATGTGTATGTGTATGTGTATGTGTATGTGTATGTGTATGTGTATGTGTATGTGTATGTGTTTGTGTATGTGTATGTGTATGTGTATGTGTATGTGTATGTGTATGTGTATGTGTATGTGTATGTGTATGTGTATGTGTATGTGTATGTGTATGTGTATGTATGTGTATGTGTATGTGTATGTGTATGTGTATGTGTATGTGTATGTGTATGTGTATGTGTATGTGTATGTGTATGTGTATGTGTATGTGTATGTGTATGTGTATGTGTATGTGTATGTGTATGTGTATGTGTATGTATGTGTATGTGTATGTGTTGTGTATGTATGTGTATGTGTATGTGTATGTGTATGTGTATGTGTATGTGTATGTGTATGTGTATGTGTATGTGTATGTGTATGTGTATGTGTATGTGTATGTGTATGTGTATGTGTATGTGTATGTGTATGTGTATGTGTATGTGTATGTGTATGTGTATGTGTATGTGTATGTGTATGTGTATGTGTATGTGTATGTGTATGTGTATGTGTATGTGTATGTGTATGTGTATGTGTATGTGTATGTGTATGTGTATGTGTATGTGTATATCATATTTGTGATGTTTAGTCTCCAAGTTGTGTTTGATAACGAATAATAAATCAACACATAAAAAATTTTTTATAAATTTTTAAATGTTTTTTATTGAATAATTTAATATTTTCACAACTTAATTTGTTTTTTATAACAATTCGTTCTTTACTGACGCGACGCGTTTCGGAAGCAACGTTCCATCATCGGGCGAATTAATTACTTAGTAAATATGAAATTAAATGTCATTTCAGCTGAGTCATGACGTTGCATTATGCCTTTGGTGTGAGTTGAGACGGCTATTGTTTTCCTTGTTTTGTTTATTGTATTGTTTCAATGCTGTGTCGTATAGTCCATTCGTTGTGAATATAAGTTTGTCGTTTAATAGTTTGTGCTGTTCTGTTTTGTTACCAATATATTACCACAAATAATTAAAAACGAGTTCAATAAAATAAACATTACAGTCTCTTTCACTACCAACAATAATATTCAACAAAATTTACAAAAAAGGAAAAAAGAAACAAGGTCATGTTCGGGAGTGTATAAAATCAAGTGTAATGACTGTGACAACTATTATATAGGTCAAACAGGGAGAGCATTCTATGAACGATTTTCTGAACATAAACCTACACCTAACACAAAATCCAATTTCGCTTTACACCTGATGCAAAACAATCACAACTATACAGACTTCGATCATAATCTCATACCATTACATATATGCAAGAAAGGGAGATTACTGGATGCATTGGAAGAATATGAAATATACAAATCTAACAAAACAGAACAGCACAAACTATTAAACGACAAACTTATATTCACAACGAATGGACTATACGACACAGCATTGAAACAATACAATAAACAAAACAAGGAAAACAATAGCCGTCTCAACTCACACCAAAGGCATAATGCAACGTCATGACTCAGCTGAAATGACATTTAATTTCATATTTACTAAGTAATTAATTC
>CAJZLR020000052.1:0-28385 GCA_916050605.2 Platycheirus albimanus | reverse complement strand
TGAAAGCATCCCATTTACCAGTTTCAACCTTATATGACCGTAAAGCTATTAGCGCATCGTCAATATTACTTTGCAACTCCTTCAAAGCGGCGGCCGATTCAATCGAAATACATTGTTGCCCGAGTAAAATATTAAGATGGCTGTTCACTAACACACGTTTATTTTCATAATGATTTTGGAGAGCTAACCACGCTGCCTCGAAATTCTCGTCCGTAATTTCAAATTTGGAAACGATGCTTAAAGCATGATCCCTTGTCCTAGCCCGCAAATGAAAAAGTTTTTGAACTGGACTAAGTTTGGAATGTTTAATGTAAAGTGCCGTAAACATATCCCTGAATGCCGGCCATTTTAAGAAACTTCCACCAAAAATTTCTGCTTCACAAGGGGGAACATGCATACTATGCGCCGATGCACTGTTGGTATCTTTACCTTCCGCGTTACCTTGATCATCCTTGGGCTTCAACTTGCTCGCAGATGGTCGCGAGGCTTCTAATATTTGACTTAAAAACACGATATACGTATTCGACGAACTTTTATATTTGTTCTTCACCTCAACGAGAGACGCCTTAAGCTCGTCGCCGTCGTCCGTCGCTGCCGCACGAATAAAAGCGGAATATTCTTTTTTTACATTTATCCAAATTTCCTGAAGTTCCAAACGGAAAGCTAACCGCACTACGTACCGACCCGTTTCATCTCGGAAAGGAGGAGCTTCCACAAAACCCCATATTAACAAAAGCGGAACAATATTGTGAGAGGCTTTTTGAAAACTCGACTTTCCGAGATGAAACGGGTCGGTACGTAGTGCGGTTACCATTCAAAGAAGAATTTCTTCAAGATCCGTGGTTAGGGACCTCGCGTGAAAATGCGCAAAGACAGTTTATGAGAAACGAACAGCGGCTTTTAAAAAATCCGCAATTTAAACAGGAGTATGATTCGGTTCTTTCAGAATACGTCGACCTGGGTCATATGCAGCCGGTTTCTTATGCCGAAAAACTTTCAAGTAAGCATGAATCGTATTTCATGCCTCATCACGCAGTGATAAAGCCAGATAGCCTCACCACGAAGGTTCGCGTGGTCTTTAACGCGTCCTTTGCCTCTTCAAACGGGAAGAGTTTAAATGATGTCTTGCATCCGGGTCCTGCCTTACAAACAGATATAACCATCTTAATTTTGAATTGGCGTCTTTATCGATATGTGTTCAACAGCGATGTCGAGAAAATGTATCGACAAATTAAGATACATCCAGATCAGGCACCATTTCAAAGAATTTTGTTTCGCGAGAATCCAGGAGATCCTCTTAGCGTGTTTGAAATGTTGACACTTACGTTTGGGGTGACTTGTTCACCATATTTAGCAATTCGTTCACTGCAGAAACTAGCTATGGAGGTTAGAAACTCTCATCCACTGGCGTCTGATATTCTTTTACGACAAGTGTTCGTAGACGACGTAATATCAGGGGCTCATGAGATGTCGAGTGCCTTTAAAGCTCAAGAGGAATTAATATCTGTTTTACAATCTGCTGGTTTCAAACTACGAAAATGGACATCTAACACAGCTGATTTATTGAGGCATCTGCCCAAAGACACGCTTCTTAATGAAGATTTTTTAGTTTTTGAAGAAAAAAGTTCTGTGAAAACATTGGGCATCCAATGGAAGGCAACTTCGGACACATTTTCCTTCTCATTTCAATCATTACCCCAGACAAATAGCATCACTAAGCGTTCAGTCCTGTCTATGATCGCCAGATTGTATGACCCAATAGGGTGGTTGGCCCCTATTGTGGTCATAGCGAAAATACTGATGCAACAAATATGGAAGGATAATACAGATTGGGATGAATGTCTTCTTCCGTCTACGGAACAAAGGTGGAAATCATTTGTGTCTGAGTTGCCAGAAGTTGCAAACTTGCGAGTCCCACGCTGGGTTGAATATACTCCAGAGGTTATATCGCAGATACATGGGTTCTGCGATGCCTCCGAAAAGGCATACGCCGCTTGCATATATCTTCGTGTGCAAGGCCAAAACACAATTTCGTCTCATCTGTTATGGGCAAAAACAAAGGTTGCACCTGTGAACACCGTATCGTTACCAAGGTTAGAGTTACAAGGGGCTGTTCTGTTGTCAAAAATGATTGAGTTAGTGTCAACCTCCCTCCCCATTAAAACTGGTGCAGCGGTGCATTTGTGGACTGATTCCACAATAGTATTATGTTGGCTCCAAAAACATCCAAGTTCTTGGAAAACATTTGTGGCCAATAGAACGGCTGAAATCCTCAAAATTACGAAAATTTCTAGTTGGTCACATGTAGTATCAGCCGACAATCCGGCAGATCTAGCCACGAGAGGAGTATATGCGTTCGAATTGAAACAGAATAGTTTATGGTGGAAGGGTCCTCAATGGTTGTCACAACCTCAATCAGCTTGGCCACTATCAAAACGGGAACCCGTTGATGAATCAATGTTAGAAATGAAAAGGGTTAATACGTTCACAAACCAGGTTTCACAGGATTTTGAAAATGATCTGTGTAAATTTTCGAACTGGCATAAGGCTATATGTGTAACGGCATATATATTGCGATTTTATTACGTGGCCTCAAAGAACCTCGCACGTAGGAAAAGATCGAAGTCTGAACTTTCACACGAAGAAATAATTTGGCTTGACTTAGGTAAAAAAAGGTTCACATCTGAATTGTTATACGAAGAAATAGTATTAGCAAAACAAAAATTGATCGAGCTAACTCAAAAAAAGTATCTACAGTTAGAATACCGTGAATTAAAACAAGGAAAACAGGTGTCTCCAAAAAGTTGGTTGGGTACATTTAATCCATTTATCGATGCAAAGGGTATCATTCGATCAAATGGAAGGTTATCTTCATCAACTTTATCCGTTGGTGAAAAATTTCCAATATTAATTCCATACAATTGCCTTTTCACGCAACTATATGTACAACATGTGCATGCACTTTCACTTCACGGGGAAATCCAACTCATGATGCGCATGATTCGCTATGAATATGGGATACCGCGTTTGAAAAGTCTAATAAAAAAATGCATTTTTGAATGCACAATCTGTACTCGGTACAAAAAACAAGTACAAACACAGCTGATGGGTGCGTTACCCGTAGAGAGAACTGTCTTAAAACGCCCCTTTGCGAATGTTGGAGTTGACTTCGCCGGGCCATTTTTGATAAAGACGTATTACGGTCGAAAGTGTCGGTTGGATAAAGGGTATACTGCCATCTTTGTATGTTTTGCAACACGTGCAATCCACTTAGAACTGGTAAGTGATCTGACAGCACAAGCATTCTTAGCCGCCTTTACGCGTTTTATTGCTAGGCGAGGAACGCCAGAACAAGTTTTCTCAGATCATGGTACCAACTTTGTGGGAGCTTCTAATGTTATGTTGCAAGACTTCCATAAAGCCATTTTGCATTGCCCTTCCGCCTCCTCTCATAACTTTTCCCAAATCAAATGGAATTTTATCCCTCCCGGCTCACCCCATATGGGTGGGTTGTGGGAGGCGGGAGTAAAAAGTTTTAAACAACATTTCAAGAAGATAGCCGGTAATGAAAAATTCACTTTCGAGGAGTTTAATACATTGCTTGCTCGAATTGAGTGTAGTTTGAATTCTCGTCCACTTTCACCCATGTCTGAGAACACAACCGATATAGTCCCTCTAACGCCAGGTCATTTTTTGACTGGTGATTTACTGGTAGGTATACCAGAACCGTCTTACCAAGATCAATCGCTAAGTATAATGAATAGATGGAGAAAGTTGAAAATTCTTCACCACCAACTCTGCGCCAGGTGGAAAGAGGAGTACTTAAAGGAGTTGCATAAGCGGTATAAATGGAAAAATCCACAGCGAAATCTGCAGATAAACGATCTGGTCATAATTCGAAACGAAAATTTGCCACCCAACGAGTGGCGCCTTGGGCGCGTCGTCAACGTTCATGCCGGGCACGACCAAAAGATTAGAGTTGCCGATGTTAAAACAGAAAGGGGAATTGTCACGCGGTCCATTGCCAAATTGTGCATACTCTTGCCTCAGTAGAAAACGGGGAAAAGATCTTTTATCGCATCGGTTCTGAAGAACATTAGTTAAAAAAAAAAAAAAAAAAAAAAATTGTTTTGATTATTTATTTAATAAAATGTAAACGAAAACATGTTTACCTACTGTTTGCTAGAAGAAAAACCAACCAGTAACTTTTATCATTATCATTATCATTATCATTATCATTATCATTATCATTATCATTATCATTATCATTATCATTATCATTATCATTATCATTATCATTATCATTATCATTATCATTATCATTATCATTATCATTATCATTATCATTATCATTATCATTATCATTATCATTATCATTATCATTATCATTATCATTATCATTATCATTATCATTATCATTATCATTATCATTATCATTATCATTATCATTATCATTATCATTATCATTATCATTATCATTATCATTATCATTATCATTATCATTATCATTATCATTATCATTATCATTATCATTATCATTATCATTATCATTATCATTATCATTATCATTATCATTATCATTATCATTATCATTATCATTATCATTATCATTATCATTATCATTATCATTATCATTATCATTATCATTATCATTATCATTATCATTATCATTATCATTATCATTATCATTATCATTATCATTATCATTATCATTATCATTATCATTATCATTATCATTATCATTATCATTATCATTATCATTATCATTATCATTATCATTATCATTATCATTATCATTATCATTATCATTATCATTATCATTATCATTATCATTATCATTATCATTATCATTATCATTATCATTATCATTATCATTATCATTATCATTATCATTATCATTATCATTATCATTATCATTATCATTATCATTATCATTATCATTATCATTATCATTATCATTATCATTATCATTATCATTATCATTATCATTATCATTATCATTATCATTATCATTATCATTATCATTATCATTATCATTATCATTATCATTATCATTATCATTATCATTATCATTATCATTATCATTATCATTATCATTATCATTATCATTATCATTATCATTATCATTATCATTATCATTATCATTATCATTATCATTATCATTATCATTATCATTATCATTATCATTATCATTATCATTATCATTATCATTATCATTATCATTATCATTATCATTATCATTATCATTATCATTATCATTATCATTATCATTATCATTATCATTATCATTATCATTATCATTATCATTATCATTATCATTATCATTATCATTATCATTATCATTATCATTATCATTATCATTATCATTATCATTATCATTATCATTATCATTATCATTATCATTATCATTATCATTATCATTATCATTATCATTATCATTATCATTATCATTATCATTATCATTATCATTATCATTATCATTATCATTATCATTATCATTATCATTATCATTATCATTATCATTATCATTATCATTATCATTATCATTATCATTATCATTATCATTATCATTATCATTATCATTATCATTATCATTATCATTATCATTATCATTATCATTATCATTATCATTATCATTATCATTATCATTATCATTATCATTATCATTATCATTATCATTATCATTATCATTATCATTATCATTATCATTATCATTATCATTATCATTATCATTATCATTATCATTATCATTATCATTATCATTATCATTATCATTATCATTATCATTATCATTATCATTATCATTATCATTATCATTATCATTATCATTATCATTATCATTATCATTATCATTATCATTATCATTATCATTATCATTATCATTATCATTATCATTATCATTATCATTATCATTATCATTATCATTATCATTATCATTATCATTATCATTATCATTATCATTATCATTATCATTATCATTATCATTATCATTATCATTATCATTATCATTATCATTATCATTATCATTATCATTATCATTATCATTATCATTATCATTATCATTATCATTATCATTATCATTATCATTATCATTATCATTATCATTATCATTATCATTATCATTATCATTATCATTATCATTATCATTATCATTATCATTATCATTATCATTATCATTATCATTATCATTATCATTATCATTATCATTATCATTATCATTATCATTATCATTATCATTATCATTATCATTATCATTATCATTATCATTATCATTATCATTATCATTATCATTATCATTATCATTATCATTATCATTATCATTATCATTATCATTATCATTATCATTATCATTATCATTATCATTATCATTATCATTATCATTATCATTATCATTATCATTATCATTATCATTATCATTATCATTATCATTATCATTATCATTATCATTATCATTATCATTATCATTATCATTATCATTATCATTATCATTATCATTATCATTATCATTATCATTATCATTATCATTATCATTATCATTATCATTATCATTATCATTATCATTATCATTATCATTATCATTATCATTATCATTATCATTATCATTATCATTATCATTATCATTATCATTATCATTATCATTATCATTATCATTATCATTATCATTATCATTATCATTATCATTATCATTATCATTATCATTATCATTATCATTATCATTATCATTATCATTATCATTATCATTATCATTATCATTATCATTATCATTATCATTATCATTATCATTATCATTATCATTATCATTATCATTATCATTATCATTATCATTATCATTATCATTATCATTATCATTATCATTATCATTATCATTATCATTATCATTATCATTATCATTATCATTATCATTATCATTATCATTATCATTATCATTATCATTATCATTATCATTATCATTATCATTATCATTATCATTATCATTATCATTATCATTATCATTATCATTATCATTATCATTATCATTATCATTATCATTATCATTATCATTATCATTATCATTATCATTATCATTATCATTATCATTATCATTATCATTATCATTATCATTATCATTATCATTATCATTATCATTATCATTATCATTATCATTATCATTATCATTATCATTATCATTATCATTATCATTATCATTATCATTATCATTATCATTATCATTATCATTATCATTATCATTATCATTATCATTATCATTATCATTATCATTATCATTATCATTATCATTATCATTATCATTATCATTATCATTATCATTATCATTATCATTATCATTATCATTATCATTATCATTATCATTATCATTATCATTATCATTATCATTATCATTATCATTATCATTATCATTATCATTATCATTATCATTATCATTATCATTATCATTATCATTATCATTATCATTATCATTATCATTATCATTATCATTATCATTATCATTATCATTATCATTATCATTATCATTATCATTATCATTATCATTATCATTATCATTATCATTATCATTATCATTATCATTATCATTATCATTATCATTATCATTATCATTATCATTATCATTATCATTATCATTATCATTATCATTATCATTATCATTATCATTATCATTATCATTATCATTATCATTATCATTATCATTATCATTATCATTATCATTATCATTATCATTATCATTATCATTATCATTATCATTATCATTATCATTATCATTATCATTATCATTATCATTATCATTATCATTATCATTATCATTATCATTATCATTATCATTATCATTATCATTATCATTATCATTATCATTATCATTATCATTATCATTATCATTATCATTATCATTATCATTATCATTATCATTATCATTATCATTATCATTATCATTATCATTATCATTATCATTATCATTATCATTATCATTATCATTATCATTATCATTATCATTATCATTATCATTATCATTATCATTATCATTATCATTATCATTATCATTGTTCAATCCATTGCCTATTTTTGTTCATGTAGTCATATTGCATTGTGACTAGGAGGCAACGAAACACAGCGCGCACTTGCGTATAATCTTAAGAAAATTAACACACATTGTGTTTTAAGACTAAGAATAAAGTTTCATTGCGCGCTTGGTTCTGTTTCGTTTCCTCCCGGTCCAAATGAAAATCAGCTGTCAAAATCATAAAAAAAAGATTAGAGTTTTTCAGAATTTTTGTAGAAGCCATCACCACCAGACCACCAAATAAAATACCTTAAAGATTAGATTACAGATTAGTTTTAATATTAAGAAGAAGAATTAAAGAGTTTATACTTTGAATAAATAAAACAAGTGTTAATTCATTTTCGTGGTTCTGGTGGTCAAAAGAAGGAGGAAGATACAACATTGGCGGTACGAAGATTCAACATTTGGTCCTTCGAGCCGGATTCATTGGTGTATGGTTCTTCTAAAGGACCAAGCAGCACCCACCCAAAAACTGTGTTTTGTGCCATAATCCTCTGAAACACCCTAGGTTTCATTCCATCACGTATAATGAAAGGATATAAATCGGCACCAATTAACAAGTCAATCTTGGAACTACGATTAAAAAATGGATCTGCTAATGGAAACTCAAAAGAATTTTGGGATTCTCCCACCTCTATGGAGATTGAAGGCAGATTATCTGCCACCTTTTTCAGCACTAGTGCTTTCGCGAAAAGTGAAAATTGTGCATCTAACTTGGAGCTTAATGTGAATGAACACATTTTGGATGACGTCGCCGTTACCGAGGAATTAACGCCCGCCACCGTAGCTCTAACCGTGCGTGTAGGTAATTTTAACTTTGTTTGGATCTCTTCGGAAATAAATGAAATTTCAGAACCCGGGTCAATAAGTGCTCGCCATTCAAAATCTGTTTGATGGTGGCGAATTTGAACTATTGCAGTAGCTAATAGAGCTGTGCATCTATTGGATGCAAAAAAACTTTTTGCATATACATTGGGATTTTCATTCGCCTTTGAAAACTGAACTGCAGGCTCATTTGGCGTTGAAAATTGGACATTGGGATTTTCCTTGGAAAATGAAGTAATATTCTGAAAAGAACCCCGATTAATACTTGGACTAAAACTTAAAGTGGACTGTGTATGGGGTGTGAGACTCCCCGAAGCAGGAATCCTATCAAAATGTAGGAGTGAATGGTGCCTTCCTTTGCATTGAAAACACGAGTTGTCACTTTGGCAAGTTGTAACCATGTGCGTTAATGCTAGGCAATTATAGCAATATTTTAGCTTTCGAACTGTATTCCTCCGCTTGGAAACGCTCATTTTCAAAAATTCGGGACACAAACGCAGTGTGTGTTGGCCTTGACAAACCTTACATCTAGTGGTCATTTGAGTATGATGTGATCGAATGCGGGATAGACTCGGAGGTTGTTGTTTCGCAACTGACGATCGTGACGCTCTAATCCCTGGTTGCATATCAGCAACGTTCTCTAATACGCGATACCTATTCGAAAGAAATGTGCTCATACTCTCCCAAGTTTGAAGTTCGGTAGGATTCTTGAGAGATTCTTCCCATAACGCGAGAGTTTGTGCGGGAAGTCGAGTCGCACACCAGTATGTGATGAAAGCATCCCATTTACCAGTTTCAACCTTATATGACCGTAAAGCTATTAGCGCATCGTCAATATTACTTTGCAACTCCTTCAAAGCGGCGGCCGATTCAATCGAAATACATTGTTGCCCGAGTAAAATATTAAGATGGCTGTTCACTAACACACGTTTATTTTCATAATGGGCCCTATCATGGTAACCGATCGGAGAAAAATTGTCTCTAATTCGGGCGAAATGTACGAATTTTGTATCATGGTACCCCTCCGATTGATAAATCGGACACACATCCGAAAAATAATAAAGCATGCGTTGAAAATGTCAAAATGACAATGACGCACAGCTAATTCATGCGATGCATGGCTTTTTTATATTTGTATTTCTCTCGATTGTCTCCGCCAGCAAATTACTTGCGGACCTTTGTCGGATGGTAATAAAAAAATACAAACTATTTAATTTCTTGTGTATTTGTTTTTTTTTGTATTCATTTTCCTTTGTTTGAGGCTTTCTGCTTGTGTTATGTATTTCATCCCCTAAAAATACAGCTGCGCTGTGCAGTTTTATTCGACTACAAAGGAGGTTCATACTTTATTTTTATGTTTTCCTCATGCCATGGTATGCGCGTCGGTACGCATTTGTATTTCTCTTCCGATTCGGTTACCATGAACACAATAAATGCTCCGATCGGAACATTTCCCCGGTCGGAGGATTCTCCGATCGGTTACCATGATAGGGCCCAATGATTTTGGAGAGCTAACCACGCTGCCTCGAAATTCTCGTCCGTAATTTCAAATTTGGAAACGATGCTTAAAGCATGATCCCTTGTCCTAGCCCGCAAATGAAAAAGTTTTTGAACTGGACTAAGTTTGGAATGTTTAATGTAAAGTGCCGTAAACATATCCCTGAATGCCGGCCATTTTAAGAAACTTCCACCAAAAATTTCTGCTTCACAAGGGGGAACATGCATACTATGCGCCGATGCACTGTTGGTATCTTTACCTTCCGCGTTACCTTGATCATCCTTGGGCTTCAACTTGCTCTCAGATGGTCGCGAGGCTTCTAATATTTGACTTAAAAACACGATATACGTATTCGACGAACTTTTATATTTGTTCTTCACCTCAACGAGAGACGCCTTAAGCTCGTCGCCGTCGTCCGTCGCTGCCGCACGAATAAAAGCGGAATATTCTTTTTTTACATTTATCCAAATTTCCTGAAGTTCCAAACGGAAAGCTAACCGCACTACGTACCGACCCGTTTCATCTCGGAAAGGAGGAGCTTCCACAAAACCCCATATTAACAAAAGCGGAACAATATTGTGAGAGGCTTTTTGAAAACTCGACTTTCCGAGATGAAACGGGTCGGTACGTAGTGCGGTTACCATTCAAAGAAGAATTTCTTCAAGATCCGTGGTTAGGGACCTCGCGTGAAAATGCGCAAAGACAGTTTATGAGAAACGAACAGCGGCTTTTAAAAAATCCGCAATTTAAACAGGAGTATGATTCGGTTCTTTCAGAATACGTCGACCTGGGTCATATGCAGCCGGTTTCTTATGCCGAAAAACTTTCAAGTAAGCATGAATCGTATTTCATGCCTCATCACGCAGTGATAAAGCCAGATAGCCTCACCACGAAGGTTCGCGTGGTCTTTAACGCGTCCTTTGCCTCTTCAAACGGGAAGAGTTTAAATGATGTCTTGCATCCGGGTCCTGCCTTACAAACAGATATAACCATCTTAATTTTGAATTGGCGTCTTTATCGATATGTGTTCAACAGCGATGTCGAGAAAATGTATCGACAAATTAAGATACATCCAGATCAGGCACCATTTCAAAGAATTTTGTTTCGCGAGAATCCAGGAGATCCTCTTAGCGTGTTTGAAATGTTGACACTTACGTTTGGGGTGACTTGTTCACCATATTTAGCAATTCGTTCACTGCAGAAACTAGCTATGGAGGTTAGAAACTCTCATCCACTGGCGTCTGATATTCTTTTACGACAAGTGTTCGTAGACGACGTAATATCAGGGGCTCATGAGATGTCGAGTGCCTTTAAAGCTCAAGAGGAATTAATATCTGTTTTACAATCTGCTGGTTTCAAACTACGAAAATGGACATCTAACACAGCTGATTTATTGAGGCATCTGCCCAAAGACACGCTTCTTAATGAAGATTTTTTAGTTTTTGAAGAAAAAAGTTCTGTGAAAACATTGGGCATCCAATGGAAGGCAACTTCGGACACATTTTCCTTCTCATTTCAATCATTACCCCAGACAAATAGCATCACTAAGCGTTCAGTCCTGTCTATGATCGCCAGATTGTATGACCCAATAGGGTGGTTGGCCCCTATTGTGGTCATAGCGAAAATACTGATGCAACAAATATGGAAGGATAATACAGATTGGGATGAATGTCTTCTTCCGTCTACGGAACAAAGGTGGAAATCATTTGTGTCTGAGTTGCCAGAAGTTGCAAACTTGCGAGTCCCACGCTGGGTTGAATATACTCCAGAGGTTATATCGCAGATACATGGGTTCTGCGATGCCTCCGAAAAGGCATACGCCGCTTGCATATATCTTCGTGTGCAAGGCCAAAACACAATTTCGTCTCATCTGTTATGGGCAAAAACAAAGGTTGCACCTGTGAACACCGTATCGTTACCAAGGTTAGAGTTACAAGGGGCTGTTCTGTTGTCAAAAATGATTGAGTTAGTGTCAACCTCCCTCCCCATTAAAACTGGTGCAGCGGTGCATTTGTGGACTGATTCCACAATAGTATTATGTTGGCTCCAAAAACATCCAAGTTCTTGGAAAACATTTGTGGCCAATAGAACGGCTGAAATCCTCAAAATTACGAAAATTTCTAGTTGGTCACATGTAGTATCAGCCGACAATCCGGCAGATCTAGCCACGAGAGGAGTATATGCGTTCGAATTGAAACAGAATAGTTTATGGTGGAAGGGTCCTCAATGGTTGTCACAACCTCAATCAGCTTGGCCACTATCAAAACGGGAACCCGTTGATGAATCAATGTTAGAAATGAAAAGGGTTAATACGTTCACAAACCAGGTTTCACAGGATTTTGAAAATGATCTGTGTAAATTTTCGAACTGGCATAAGGCTATATGTGTAACGGCATATATATTGCGATTTTATTACGTGGCCTCAAAGAACCTCGCACGTAGGAAAAGATCGAAGTCTGAACTTTCACACGAAGAAATAATTTGGCTTGACTTAGGTAAAAAAAGGTTCACATCTGAATTGTTATACGAAGAAATAGTATTAGCAAAACAAAAATTGATCGAGCTAACTCAAAAAAAGTATCTACAGTTAGAATACCGTGAATTAAAACAAGGAAAACAGGTGTCTCCAAAAAGTTGGTTGGGTACATTTAATCCATTTATCGATGCAAAGGGTATCATTCGATCAAATGGAAGGTTATCTTCATCAACTTTATCCGTTGGTGAAAAATTTCCAATATTAATTCCATACAATTGCCTTTTCACGCAACTATATGTACAACATGTGCATGCACTTTCACTTCACGGGGAAATCCAACTCATGATGCGCATGATTCGCTATGAATATGGGATACCGCGTTTGAAAAGTCTAATAAAAAAATGCATTTTTGAATGCACAATCTGTACTCGGTACAAAAAACAAGTACAAACACAGCTGATGGGTGCGTTACCCGTAGAGAGAACTGTCTTAAAACGCCCCTTTGCGAATGTTGGAGTTGACTTCGCCGGGCCATTTTTGATAAAGACGTATTACGGTCGAAAGTGTCGGTTGGATAAAGGGTATACTGCCATCTTTGTATGTTTTGCAACACGTGCAATCCACTTAGAACTGGTAAGTGATCTGACAGCACAAGCATTCTTAGCCGCCTTTACGCGTTTTATTGCTAGGCGAGGAACGCCAGAACAAGTTTTCTCAGATCATGGTACCAACTTTGTGGGAGCTTCTAATGTTATGTTGCAAGACTTCCATAAAGCCATTTTGCATTGCCCTTCCGCCTCCTCTCATAACTTTTCCCAAATCAAATGGAATTTTATCCCTCCCGGCTCACCCCATATGGGTGGGTTGTGGGAGGCGGGAGTAAAAAGTTTTAAACAACATTTCAAGAAGATAGCCGGTAATGAAAAATTCACTTTCGAGGAGTTTAATACATTGCTTGCTCGAATTGAGTGTAGTTTGAATTCTCGTCCACTTTCACCCATGTCTGAGAACACAACCGATATAGTCCCTCTAACGCCAGGTCATTTTTTGACTGGTGATTTACTGGTAGGTATACCAGAACCGTCTTACCAAGATCAATCGCTAAGTATAATGAATAGATGGAGAAAGTTGAAAATTCTTCACCACCAACTCTGCGCCAGGTGGAAAGAGGAGTACTTAAAGGAGTTGCATAAGCGGTATAAATGGAAAAATCCACAGCGAAATCTGCAGATAAACGATCTGGTCATAATTCGAAACGAAAATTTGCCACCCAACGAGTGGCGCCTTGGGCGCGTCGTCAACGTTCATGCCGGGCACGACCAAAAGATTAGAGTTGCCGATGTTAAAACAGAAAGGGGAATTGTCACGCGGTCCATTGCCAAATTGTGCATACTCTTGCCTCAGTAGAAAACGGGGAAAAGATCTTTTATCGCATCGGTTCTGAAGAACATTAGTTAAAAAAAAAAAAAAAAAAAAAAATTGTTTTGATTATTTATTTAATAAAATGTAAACGAAAACATGTTTACCTACTGTTTGCTAGAAGAAAAACCAACCAGTAACTTTTATCATTATCATTATCATTATCATTATCATTATCATTATCATTATCATTATCATTATCATTATCATTATCATTATCATTATCATTATCATTATCATTATCATTATCATTATCATTATCATTATCATTATCATTATCATTATCATTATCATTATCATTATCATTATCATTATCATTATCATTATCATTATCATTATCATTATCATTATCATTATCATTATCATTATCATTATCATTATCATTATCATTATCATTATCATTATCATTATCATTATCATTATCATTATCATTATCATTATCATTATCATTATCATTATCATTATCATTATCATTATCATTATCATTATCATTATCATTATCATTATCATTATCATTATCATTATCATTATCATTATCATTATCATTATCATTATCATTATCATTATCATTATCATTATCATTATCATTATCATTATCATTATCATTATCATTATCATTATCATTATCATTATCATTATCATTATCATTATCATTATCATTATCATTATCATTATCATTATCATTATCATTATCATTATCATTATCATTATCATTATCATTATCATTATCATTATCATTATCATTATCATTATCATTATCATTATCATTATCATTATCATTATCATTATCATTATCATTATCATTATCATTATCATTATCATTATCATTATCATTATCATTATCATTATCATTATCATTATCATTATCATTATCATTATCATTATCATTATCATTATCATTATCATTATCATTATCATTATCATTATCATTATCATTATCATTATCATTATCATTATCATTATCATTGTTCAATCCATTGCCTATTTTTGTTCATGTAGTCATATTGCATTGTGACTAGGAGGCAACGAAACACAGCGCGCACTTGCGTATAATCTTAAGAAAATTAACACACATTGTGTTTTAAGACTAAGAATAAAGTTTCATTGCGCGCTTGGTTCTGTTTCGTTTCCTCCCGGTCCAAATGAAAATCAGCTGTCAAAATCATAAAAAAAAGATTAGAGTTTTTCAGAATTTTTGTAGAAGCCATCACCACCAGACCACCAAATAAAATACCTTAAAGATTAGATTACAGATTAGTTTTAATATTAAGAAGAAGAATTAAAGAGTTTATACTTTGAATAAATAAAACAAGTGTTAATTCATTTTCGTGGTTCTGGTGGTCAAAAGAAGGAGGAAGATACAACATTGGCGGTACGAAGATTCAACATTTGGTCCTTCGAGCCGGATTCATTGGTGTATGGTTCTTCTAAAGGACCAAGCAGCACCCACCCAAAAACTGTGTTTTGTGCCATAATCCTCTGAAACACCCTAGGTTTCATTCCATCACGTATAATGAAAGGATATAAATCGGCACCAATTAACAAGTCAATCTTGGAACTACGATTAAAAAATGGATCTGCTAATGGAAACTCAAAAGAATTTTGGGATTCTCCCACCTCTATGGAGATTGAAGGCAGATTATCTGCCACCTTTTTCAGCACTAGTGCTTTCGCGAAAAGTGAAAATTGTGCATCTAACTTGGAGCTTAATGTGAATGAACACATTTTGGATGACGTCGCCGTTACCGAGGAATTAACGCCCGCCACCGTAGCTCTAACCGTGCGTGTAGGTAATTTTAACTTTGTTTGGATCTCTTCGGAAATAAATGAAATTTCAGAACCCGGGTCAATAAGTGCTCGCCATTCAAAATCTGTTTGATGGTGGCGAATTTGAACTATTGCAGTAGCTAATAGAGCTGTGCATCTATTGGATGCAAAAAAACTTTTTGCATATACATTGGGATTTTCATTCGCCTTTGAAAACTGAACTGCAGGCTCATTTGGCGTTGAAAATTGGACATTGGGATTTTCCTTGGAAAATGAAGTAATATTCTGAAAAGAACCCCGATTAATACTTGGACTAAAACTTAAAGTGGACTGTGTATGGGGTGTGAGACTCCCCGAAGCAGGAATCCTATCAAAATGTAGGAGTGAATGGTGCCTTCCTTTGCATTGAAAACACGAGTTGTCACTTTGGCAAGTTGTAACCATGTGCGTTAATGCTAGGCAATTATAGCAATATTTTAGCTTTCGAACTGTATTCCTCCGCTTGGAAACGCTCATTTTCAAAAATTCGGGACACAAACGCAGTGTGTGTTGGCCTTGACAAACCTTACATCTAGTGGTCATTTGAGTATGATGTGATCGAATGCGGGATAGACTCGGAGGTTGTTGTTTCGCAACTGACGATCGTGACGCTCTAATCCCTGGTTGCATATCAGCAACGTTCTCTAATACGCGATACCTATTCGAAAGAAATGTGCTCATACTCTCCCAAGTTTGAAGTTCGGTAGGATTCTTGAGAGATTCTTCCCATAACGCGAGAGTTTGTGCGGGAAGTCGAGTCGCACACCAGTATGTGATGAAAGCATCCCATTTACCAGTTTCAACCTTATATGACCGTAAAGCTATTAGCGCATCGTCAATATTACTTTGCAACTCCTTCAAAGCGGCGGCCGATTCAATCGAAATACATTGTTGCCCGAGTAAAATATTAAGATGGCTGTTCACTAACACACGTTTATTTTCATAATGGGCCCTATCATGGTAACCGATCGGAGAAAAATTGTCTCTAATTCGGGCGAAATGTACGAATTTTGTATCATGGTACCCCTCCGATTGATAAATCGGACACACATCCGAAAAATAATAAAGCATGCGTTGAAAATGTCAAAATGACAATGACGCACAGCTAATTCATGCGATGCATGGCTTTTTTATATTTGTATTTCTCTCGATTGTCTCCGCCAGCAAATTACTTGCGGACCTTTGTCGGATGGTAATAAAAAAATACAAACTATTTAATTTCTTGTGTATTTGTTTTTTTTTGTATTCATTTTCCTTTGTTTGAGGCTTTCTGCTTGTGTTATGTATTTCATCCCCTAAAAATACAGCTGCGCTGTGCAGTTTTATTCGACTACAAAGGAGGTTCATACTTTATTTTTATGTTTTCCTCATGCCATGGTATGCGCGTCGGTACGCATTTGTATTTCTCTTCCGATTCGGTTACCATGAACACAATAAATGCTCCGATCGGAACATTTCCCCGGTCGGAGGATTCTCCGATCGGTTACCATGATAGGGCCCAATGATTTTGGAGAGCTAACCACGCTGCCTCGAAATTCTCGTCCGTAATTTCAAATTTGGAAACGATGCTTAAAGCATGATCCCTTGTCCTAGCCCGCAAATGAAAAAGTTTTTGAACTGGACTAAGTTTGGAATGTTTAATGTAAAGTGCCGTAAACATATCCCTGAATGCCGGCCATTTTAAGAAACTTCCACCAAAAATTTCTGCTTCACAAGGGGGAACATGCATACTATGCGCCGATGCACTGTTGGTATCTTTACCTTCCGCGTTACCTTGATCATCCTTGGGCTTCAACTTGCTCTCAGATGGTCGCGAGGCTTCTAATATTTGACTTAAAAACACGATATACGTATTCGACGAACTTTTATATTTGTTCTTCACCTCAACGAGAGACGCCTTAAGCTCGTCGCCGTCGTCCGTCGCTGCCGCACGAATAAAAGCGGAATATTCTTTTTTTACATTTATCCAAATTTCCTGAAGTTCCAAACGGAAAGCTAACCGCACTACGTACCGACCCGTTTCATCTCGGAAAGGAGGAGCTTCCACAAAACCCCATATTAACAAAAGCGGAACAATATTGTGAGAGGCTTTTTGAAAACTCGACTTTCCGAGATGAAACGGGTCGGTACGTAGTGCGGTTACCATTCAAAGAAGAATTTCTTCAAGATCCGTGGTTAGGGACCTCGCGTGAAAATGCGCAAAGACAGTTTATGAGAAACGAACAGCGGCTTTTAAAAAATCCGCAATTTAAACAGGAGTATGATTCGGTTCTTTCAGAATACGTCGACCTGGGTCATATGCAGCCGGTTTCTTATGCCGAAAAACTTTCAAGTAAGCATGAATCGTATTTCATGCCTCATCACGCAGTGATAAAGCCAGATAGCCTCACCACGAAGGTTCGCGTGGTCTTTAACGCGTCCTTTGCCTCTTCAAACGGGAAGAGTTTAAATGATGTCTTGCATCCGGGTCCTGCCTTACAAACAGATATAACCATCTTAATTTTGAATTGGCGTCTTTATCGATATGTGTTCAACAGCGATGTCGAGAAAATGTATCGACAAATTAAGATACATCCAGATCAGGCACCATTTCAAAGAATTTTGTTTCGCGAGAATCCAGGAGATCCTCTTAGCGTGTTTGAAATGTTGACACTTACGTTTGGGGTGACTTGTTCACCATATTTAGCAATTCGTTCACTGCAGAAACTAGCTATGGAGGTTAGAAACTCTCATCCACTGGCGTCTGATATTCTTTTACGACAAGTGTTCGTAGACGACGTAATATCAGGGGCTCATGAGATGTCGAGTGCCTTTAAAGCTCAAGAGGAATTAATATCTGTTTTACAATCTGCTGGTTTCAAACTACGAAAATGGACATCTAACACAGCTGATTTATTGAGGCATCTGCCCAAAGACACGCTTCTTAATGAAGATTTTTTAGTTTTTGAAGAAAAAAGTTCTGTGAAAACATTGGGCATCCAATGGAAGGCAACTTCGGACACATTTTCCTTCTCATTTCAATCATTACCCCAGACAAATAGCATCACTAAGCGTTCAGTCCTGTCTATGATCGCCAGATTGTATGACCCAATAGGGTGGTTGGCCCCTATTGTGGTCATAGCGAAAATACTGATGCAACAAATATGGAAGGATAATACAGATTGGGATGAATGTCTTCTTCCGTCTACGGAACAAAGGTGGAAATCATTTGTGTCTGAGTTGCCAGAAGTTGCAAACTTGCGAGTCCCACGCTGGGTTGAATATACTCCAGAGGTTATATCGCAGATACATGGGTTCTGCGATGCCTCCGAAAAGGCATACGCCGCTTGCATATATCTTCGTGTGCAAGGCCAAAACACAATTTCGTCTCATCTGTTATGGGCAAAAACAAAGGTTGCACCTGTGAACACCGTATCGTTACCAAGGTTAGAGTTACAAGGGGCTGTTCTGTTGTCAAAAATGATTGAGTTAGTGTCAACCTCCCTCCCCATTAAAACTGGTGCAGCGGTGCATTTGTGGACTGATTCCACAATAGTATTATGTTGGCTCCAAAAACATCCAAGTTCTTGGAAAACATTTGTGGCCAATAGAACGGCTGAAATCCTCAAAATTACGAAAATTTCTAGTTGGTCACATGTAGTATCAGCCGACAATCCGGCAGATCTAGCCACGAGAGGAGTATATGCGTTCGAATTGAAACAGAATAGTTTATGGTGGAAGGGTCCTCAATGGTTGTCACAACCTCAATCAGCTTGGCCACTATCAAAACGGGAACCCGTTGATGAATCAATGTTAGAAATGAAAAGGGTTAATACGTTCACAAACCAGGTTTCACAGGATTTTGAAAATGATCTGTGTAAATTTTCGAACTGGCATAAGGCTATATGTGTAACGGCATATATATTGCGATTTTATTACGTGGCCTCAAAGAACCTCGCACGTAGGAAAAGATCGAAGTCTGAACTTTCACACGAAGAAATAATTTGGCTTGACTTAGGTAAAAAAAGGTTCACATCTGAATTGTTATACGAAGAAATAGTATTAGCAAAACAAAAATTGATCGAGCTAACTCAAAAAAAGTATCTACAGTTAGAATACCGTGAATTAAAACAAGGAAAACAGGTGTCTCCAAAAAGTTGGTTGGGTACATTTAATCCATTTATCGATGCAAAGGGTATCATTCGATCAAATGGAAGGTTATCTTCATCAACTTTATCCGTTGGTGAAAAATTTCCAATATTAATTCCATACAATTGCCTTTTCACGCAACTATATGTACAACATGTGCATGCACTTTCACTTCACGGGAAATCCAACTCATGATGCGCATGATTCGCTATGAATATGGGATACCGCGTTTGAAAAGTCTAATAAAAAAATGCATTTTTGAATGCACAATCTGTACTCGGTACAAAAAACAAGTACAAACACAGCTGATGGGTGCGTTACCCGTAGAGAGAACTGTCTTAAAACGCCCCTTTGCGAATGTTGGAGTTGACTTCGCCGGGCCATTTTTGATAAAGACGTATTACGGTCGAAAGTGTCGGTTGGATAAAGGGTATACTGCCATCTTTGTATGTTTTGCAACACGTGCAATCCACTTAGAACTGGTAAGTGATCTGACAGCACAAGCATTCTTAGCCGCCTTTACGCGTTTTATTGCTAGGCGAGGAACGCCAGAACAAGTTTTCTCAGATCATGGTACCAACTTTGTGGGAGCTTCTAATGTTATGTTGCAAGACTTCCATAAAGCCATTTTGCATTGCCCTTCCGCCTCCTCTCATAACTTTTCCCAAATCAAATGGAATTTTATCCCTCCCGGCTCACCCCATATGGGTGGGTTGTGGGAGGCGGGAGTAAAAAGTTTTAAACAACATTTCAAGAAGATAGCCGGTAATGAAAAATTCACTTTCGAGGAGTTTAATACATTGCTTGCTCGAATTGAGTGTAGTTTGAATTCTCGTCCACTTTCACCCATGTCTGAGAACACAACCGATATAGTCCCTCTAACGCCAGGTCATTTTTTGACTGGTGATTTACTGGTAGGTATACCAGAACCGTCTTACCAAGATCAATCGCTAAGTATAATGAATAGATGGAGAAAGTTGAAAATTCTTCACCACCAACTCTGCGCCAGGTGGAAAGAGGAGTACTTAAAGGAGTTGCATAAGCGGTATAAATGGAAAAATCCACAGCGAAATCTGCAGATAAACGATCTGGTCATAATTCGAAACGAAAATTTGCCACCCAACGAGTGGCGCCTTGGGCGCGTCGTCAACGTTCATGCCGGGCACGACCAAAAGATTAGAGTTGCCGATGTTAAAACAGAAAGGGGAATTGTCACGCGGTCCATTGCCAAATTGTGCATACTCTTGCCTCAGTAGAAAACGGGGAAAAGATCTTTTATCGCATCGGTTCTGAAGAACATTAGTTAAAAAAAAAAAAAAAAAAAAAAATTGTTTTGATTATTTATTTAATAAAATGTAAACGAAAACATGTTTACCTACTGTTTGCTAGAAGAAAAACCAACCAGTCACTTTATCATTATCATTATCATTATCATTATCATTATCATTATCATTATCATTATCATTATCATTATCATTATCATTATCATTATCATTATCATTATCATTATCATTATCATTATCATTATCATTATCATTATCATTATCATTATCATTATCATTATCATTATCATTATCATTATCATTATCATTATCATTATCATTATCATTATCATTATCATTATCATTATCATTATCATTATCATTATCATTATCATTATCATTATCATTATCATTATCATTATCATTATCATTATCATTATCATTATCATTATCATTATCATTATCATTATCATTATCATTATCATTATCATTATCATTATCATTATCATTATCATTATCATTATCATTATCATTATCATTATCATTATCATTATCATTATCATTATCATTATCATTATCATTATCATTATCATTATCATTATCATTATCATTATCATTATCATTATCATTATCATTATCATTATCATTATCATTATCATTATCATTATCATTATCATTATCATTATCATTATCATTATCATTATCATTATCATTATCATTATCATTATCATTATCATTATCATTATCATTATCATTATCATTATCATTATCATTATCATTATCATTATCATTATCATTATCATTATCATTATCATTATCATTATCATTATCATTATCATTATCATTATCATTATCATTATCATTATCATTATCATTATCATTATCATTATCATTATCATTATCATTATCATTATCATTATCATTATCATTATCATTATCATTATCATTATCATTATCATTATCATTATCATTATCATTATCATTATCATTATCATTATCATTATCATTATCATTATCATTATCATTATCATTATCATTATCATTATCATTATCATTATCATTATCATTATCATTATCATTATCATTATCATTATCATTATCATTATTATCATTATCATTATCATTATCATTATCATTATCATTATCATTATCATTATCATTATCATTATCATTATCATTATCATTATCATTATCATTATCATTATCATTATCATTATCATTATCATTATCATTATCATTATCATTATCATTATCATTATCATTATCATTATCATTATCATTATCATTATCATTATCATTATCATTATCATTATCATTATCATTATCATTATCATTATCATTATCATTATCATTATCATTATCATTATCATTATCATTATCATTATCATTATCATTATCATTATCATTATCATTATCATTATCATTATCATTATCATTATCATTATCATTATCATTATCATTATCATTATCATTATCATTATCATTATCATTATCATTATCATTATCATTATCATTATCATTATCATTATCATTATCATTATCATTATCATTATCATTATCATTATCATTATCATTATCATTATCATTATCATTATCATTATCATTATCATTATCATTATCATTATCATTATCATTATCATTATCATTATCATTATCATTATCATTATCATTATCATTATCATTATCATTATCATTATCATTATCATTATCATTATCATTATCATTATCATTATCATTATCATTATCATTATCATTATCATTATCATTATCATTATCATTATCATTATCATTATCATTATCATTATCATTATCATTATCATTATCATTATCATTATCATTATCATTATCATTATCATTATCATTATCATTATCATTATCATTATCATTATCATTATCATTATCATTATCATTATCATTATCATTATCATTATCATTATCATTATCATTATCATTATCATTATCATTATCATTATCATTATCATTATCATTATCATTATCATTATCATTATCATTATCATTATCATTATCATTATCATTATCATTATCATTATCATTATCATTATCATTATCATTATCATTATCATTATCATTATCATTATCATTATCATTATCATTATCATTATCATTATCATTATCATTATCATTATCATTATCATTATCATTATCATTATCATTATCATTATCATTATCATTATCATTATCATTATCATTATCATTATCATTATCATTATCATTATCATTATCATTATCATTATCATTATCATTATCATTATCATTATCATTATCATTATCATTATCATTATCATTATCATTATCATTATCATTATCATTATCATTATCATTATCATTATCATTATCATTATCATTATCATTATCATTATCATTATCATTATCATTATCATTATCATTATCATTATCATTATCATTATCATTATCATTATCATTATCATTATCATTATCATTATCATTATCATTATCATTATCATTATCATTATCATTATCATTATCATTATCATTATCATTATCATTATCATTATCATTATCATTATCATTATCATTATCATTATCATTATCATTATCATTATCATTATCATTATCATTATCATTATCATTATCATTATCATTATCATTATCATTATCATTATCATTATCATTATCATTATCATTATCATTATCATTATCATTATCATTATCATTATCATTATCATTATCATTATCATTATCATTATCATTATCATTATCATTATCATTATCATTATCATTATCATTATCATTATCATTATCATTATCATTATCATTATCATTATCATTATCATTATCATTATCATTATCATTATCATTATCATTATCATTATCATTATCATTATCATTATCATTATCATTATCATTATCATTATCATTATCATTATCATTATCATTATCATTATCATTATCATTATCATTATCATTATCATTATCATTATCATTATCATTATCATTATCATTATCATTATCATTATCATTATCATTATCATTATCATTATCATTATCATTATCATTATCATTATCATTATCATTATCATTATCATTATCATTATCATTATCATTATCATTATCATTATCATTATCATTATCATTATCATTATCATTATCATTATCATTATCATTATCATTATCATTATCATTATCATTATCATTATCATTATCATTATCATTATCATTATCATTATCATTATCATTATCATTATCATTATCATTATCATTATCATTATCATTATCATTATCATTATCATTATCATTATCATTATCATTATCATTATCATTATCATTATCATTATCATTATCATTATCATTATCATTATCATTATCATTATCATTATCATTATCATTATCATTATCATTATCATTATCATTATCATTATCATTATCATTATCATTATCATTATCATTATCATTATCATTATCATTATCATTATCATTATCATTATCATTATCATTATCATTATCATTATCATTATCATTATCATTATCATTATCATTATCATTATCATTATCATTATCATTATCATTATCATTATCATTATCATTATCATTATCATTATCATTATCATTATCATTATCATTATCATTATCATTATCATTATCATTATCATTATCATTATCATTATCATTATCATTATCATTATCATTATCATTATCATTATCATTATCATTATCATTATCATTATCATTATCATTATCATTATCATTATCATTATCATTATCATTATCATTATCATTATCATTATCATTATCATTATCATTATCATTATCATTATCATTATCATTATCATTATCATTATCATTATCATTATCATTATCATTATCATTATCATTATCATTATCATTATCATTATCATTATCATTATCATTATCATTATCATTATCATTATCATTATCATTATCATTATCATTATCATTATCATTATCATTATCATTATCATTATCATTATCATTATCATTATCATTATCATTATCATTATCATTATCATTATCATTATCATTATCATTATCATTATCATTATCATTATCATTATCATTATTATCATTATTATCATTATCATTATCATTATCATTATCATTATCATTATCATTATCATTATCATTATCATTATCATTATCATTATCATTATCATTATCATTATCATTATCATTATCATTATCATTATCATTATCATTATCATTATCATTATCATTATCATTATCATTATCATTATCATTATCATTATCATTATCATTATCATTATCATTATCATTATCATTATCATTATCATTATCATTATCATTATCATTATCATTATCATTATCATTATCATTATCATTATCATTATCATTATCATTATCATTATCATTATCATTATCATTATCATTATCATTATCATTATCATTATCATTATCATTATCATTATCATTATCATTATCATTATCATTATCATTATCATTATCATTATCATTATCATTATCATTATCATTATCATTATCATTATCATTATCATTATCATTATCATTATCATTATCATTATCATTATCATTATCATTATCATTATCATTATCATTATCATTATCATTATCATTATCATTATCATTATCATTATCATTATCATTATCATTATCATTATCATTATCATTATCATTATCATTATCATTATCATTATCATTATCATTATCATTATCATTATCATTATCATTATCATTATCATTATCATTATCATTATCATTATCATTATCATTATCATTATCATTATCATTATCATTATCATTATCATTATCATTATCATTATCATTATCATTATCATTATCATTATCATTATCATTATCATTATCATTATCATTATCATTATCATTATCATTATCATTATCATTATCATTATCATTATCATTATCATTATCATTATCATTATCATTATCATTATCATTATCATTATCATTATCATTATCATTATCATTATCATTATCATTATCATTATCATTATCATTATCATTATCATTATCATTATCATTATCATTATCATTATCATTATCATTATCATTATCATTATCATTATCATTATCATTATCATTATCATTATCATTATCATTATCATTATCATTATCATTATCATTATCATTATCATTATCATTATCATTATCATTATCATTATCATTATCATTATCATTATCATTATCATTATCATTATCATTATCATTATCATTATCATTATCATTATCATTATCATTATCATTATCATTATCATTATCATTATCATTATCATTATCATTATCATTATCATTATCATTATCATTATCATTATCATTATCATTATCATTATCATTATCATTATCATTATCATTATCATTATCATTATCATTATCATTATCATTATCATTATCATTATCATTATCATTATCATTATCATTATCATTATCATTATCATTATCATTATCATTATCATTATCATTATCATTATCATTATCATTATCATTATCATTATCATTATCATTATCATTATCATTATCATTATCATTATCATTATCATTATCATTATCATTATCATTATCATTATCATTATCATTATCATTATCATTATCATTATCATTATCATTATCATTATCATTATCATTATCATTATCATTATCATTATCATTATCATTATCATTATCATTATCATTATCATTATCATTATCATTATCATTATCATTATCATTATCATTATCATTATCATTATCATTATCATTATCATTATCATTATCATTATCATTATCATTATCATTATCATTATCATTATCATTATCATTATCATTATCATTATCATTATCATTATCATTATCATTATCATTATCATTATCATTATCATTATCATTATCATTATCATTATCATTATCATTATCATTATCATTATCATTATCATTATCATTATCATTATCATTATCATTATCATTATCATTATCATTATCATTATCATTATCATTATCATTATCATTATCATTATCATTATCATTATCATTATCATTATCATTATCATTATCATTATCATTATCATTATCATTATCATTATCATTATCATTATCATTATCATTATCATTATCATTATCATTATCATTATCATTATCATTATCATTATCATTATCATTATCATTATCATTATCATTATCATTATCATTATCATTATCATTATCATTATCATTATCATTATCATTATCATTATCATTATCATTATCATTATCATTATCATTATCATTATCATTATCATTATCATTATCATTATCATTATCATTATCATTATCATTATCATTATCATTATCATTATCATTATCATTATCATTATCATTATCATTATCATTATCATTATCATTATCATTATCATTATCATTATCATTATCATTATCATTATCATTATCATTATCATTATCATTATCATTATCATTATCATTATCATTATCATTATCATTATCATTATCATTATCATTATCATTATCATTATCATTATCATTATCATTATCATTATCATTATCATTATCATTATCATTATCATTATCATTATCATTATCATTATCATTATCATTATCATTATCATTATCATTATCATTATCATTATCATTATCATTATCATTATCATTATCATTATCATTATCATTATCATTATCATTATCATTATCATTATCATTATCATTATCATTATCATTATCATTATCATTATCATTATCATTATCATTATCATTATCATTATCATTATCATTATCATTATCATTATCATTATCATTATCATTATCATTATCATTATCATTATCATTATCATTATCATTATCATTATCATTATCATTATCATTATCATTATCATTATCATTATCATTATCATTATCATTATCATTATCATTATCATTATCATTATCATTATCATTATCATTATCATTATCATTATCATT
>CAJZLR020000051.1:0-28554 GCA_916050605.2 Platycheirus albimanus | reverse complement strand
TGTGTGTGTGTGTGTGTGTGTGTGTGTGTGTGTGTGTGTGTGTGTGTGTGTGTGTGTGTGTGTGTGTGTGTGTGTGTGTGTGTGTGTGTGTGTGTGTGTGTGTGTGTGTGTGTGTGTGTGTGTGTGTGTGTGTGTGTGTGTGTGTGTGTGTGTGTGTGTGTGTGTGTGTGTGTGTGTGTGTGTGTGTGTGTGTGTGTGTGTGTGTGTGTGTGTGTGTGTGTGTGTGTGTGTGTGTGTGTGTGTGTGTGTGTGTGTGTGTGTGTGTGTGTGTGTGTGTGTGTGTGTGTGTGTGTGTGTGTGTGTGTGTGTGTGTGTGTGTGTGTGTGTGTGTGTGTGTGTGTGTGTGTGTGTTGTGTGTGTGTGTGTGTGTGTGTGTGTGTGTGTGTGTGTGTGTGTGTGTGTGTGTGTGTGTGTGTGTGTGTGTGTGTGTGTGTGTGTTGTGTGTGTGTGTGTGTGTGTGTGTGTGTGTGTGTGTGTGTGTGTGTGTGTGTGTGTGTGTGTGTGTGTGTGTGTGTGTGTGTGTGTGTGTGTGTGTGTGTGTGTGTGTGTGTGTGTGTGTGTGTGTGTGTGTGTGTGTGTGTGTGTGTGTGTGTGTGTGTGTGTGTGTGTGTGTGTGTGTGTGTGTGTGTGTGTGTGTGTGTGTGTGTGTGTGTGTGTGTGTGTGTGTGTGTGTGTGTGTGTGTGTGTGTGTGTGTGTGTGTGTGTGTGTGTGTGTGTGTGTGTGTGTGTGTGTGTGTGTGTTGTGTGTGTGTGTGTGTGTGTGTGTGTGTGTGTGTGTGTGTGTGTGTGTGTGTGTGTGTGTGTGTGTGTGTGTGTGTGTGTGTGTGTGTGTGTGTGTGTGTGTGTGTGTGTGTGTGTGTGTGTGTGTGTGTGTGTGTGTGTGTGTGTGTGTGTGTGTGTGTGTGTGTGTGTGTGTGTGTGTGTGTGTGTGTGTGTGTGTGTGTGTGTGTGTGTGTGTGTGTGTGTGTGTGTGTGTGTGTGTGTGTGTGTGTGTGTGTGTGTGTGTGTGTGTGTGTGTGTGTGTGTGTGTGTGTGTGTGTGTGTGTGTGTGTGTGTGTGTGTGTGTGTGTGTGTGTGTGTGTGTGTGTGTGTGTGTGTGTGTGTGTGTGTGTGTGTGTGTGTGTGTGTGTGTGTGTGTGTGTGTGTGTGTGTGTGTGTGTGTGTGTGTGTGTGTGTGTGTGTGTGTGTGTGTGTGTGTGTGTGTGTGTGTGTGTGTGTGTGTGTGTGTGTGTGTGTGTGTGTGTGTGTGTGTGTGTGTGTGTGTGTGTGTGTGTGTGTGTGTGTGTGTGTGTGTGTGTGTGTGTGTGTGTGTGTGTGTGTGTGTGTGTGTGTGTGTGTGTGTGTGTGTGTGTGTGTGTGTGTGTGTGTGTGTGTGTGTGTGTGTGTGTGTGTGTGTGTGTGTGTGTGTGTGTGTGTGTGTGTGTGTGTGTGTGTGTGTGTGTGTGTGTGTGTGTGTGTGTGTGTGTGTGTGTGTGTGTGTGTGTGTGTGTGTGTGTGTGTGTGTGTGTGTGTGTGTGTGTGTGTGTGTGTGTGTGTGTGTGTGTGTGTGTGTGTGTGTGTGTGTGTGTGTGTGTGTGTGTGTGTGTGTGTGTGTGTGTGTGTGTGTGTGTGTGTGTGTGTGTGTGTGTGTGTGTGTGTGTGTGTGTGTGTGTGTGTGTGTGTGTGTGTGTGTGTGTGTGTGTGTGTGTGTGTGTGTGTGTGTGTGTGTGTGTGTGTGTGTGTGTGTGTGTGTGTGTGTGTGTGTGTGTGTGTGTGTGTGTGTGTGTGTGTGTGTGTGTGTGTGTGTGTGTGTGTGTGTGTGTGTGTGTGTGTGTGTGTGTGTGTGTGTGTGTGTGTGTGTGTGTGTGTGTGTGTGTGTGTGTGTGTGTGTGTGTGTGTGTGTGTGTGTGTGTGTGTGTGTGTGTGTGTGTGTGTGTGTGTGTGTGTGTGTGTGTGTGTGTGTGTGTGTGTGTGTGTGTGTGTGTGTGTGTGTGTGTGTGTGTGTGTGTGTGTGTGTGTGTGTGTGTGTGTGTGTGTGTGTGTGTGTGTGTGTGTGTGTGTGTGTGTGTGTGTGTGTGTGTGTGTGTGTGTGTGTGTGTGTGTGTGTGTGTGTGTGTGTGTGTGTGTGTGTGTGTGTGTGTGTGTGTGTGTGTGTGTGTGTGTGTGTGTTGTGTGTGTGTGTGTGTGTGTGTGTGTGTGTGTGTGTGTGTGTGTGTGTGTGTGTGTGTGTGTGTGTGTGTGTGTGTGTGTGTGTGTGTGTGTGTGTGTGTGTGTGTGTGTGTGTGTGTGTGTGTGTGTGTGTGTGTGTGTGTGTGTGTGTGTGTGTGTGTGTGTGTGTGTGTGTGTGTGTGTGTGTGTGTGTGTGTGTGTGTGTGTGTGTGTGTGTGTGTGTGTGTGTGTGTGTGTGTGTGTGTGTGTGTGTGTGTGTGTGTGTGTGTGTGTGTGTGTGTGTGTGTGTGTGTGTGTGTGTGTGTGTGTGTGTGTGTGTGTGTGTGTGTGTGTGTGTGTGTGTGTGTGTGTGTGTGTGTGTGTGTGTGTGTGTGTGTGTGTGTGTGTGTGTGTGTGTGTGTGTGTGTGTGTGTGTGTGTGTGTGTGTGTGTGTGTGTGTGTGTGTGTGTGTGTGTGTGTGTGTGTGTGTGTGTGTGTGTGTGTGTGTGTGTGTGTGTGTGTGTGTGTGTGTGTGTGTGTGTGTGTGTGTGTGTGTGTGTGTGTGTGTGTGTGTGTGTGTGTGTGTGTGTGTGTGTGTGTGTGTGTGTGTGTGTGTGTGTGTGTGTGTGTGTGTGTGTGTGTGTGTGTGTGTGTGTGTGTGTGTGTGTGTGTGTGTGTGTGTGTGTGTGTGTGTGTGTGTGTGTGTGTGTGTGTGTGTGTGTGTGTGTGTGTGTGTGTGTGTGTGTGTGTGTGTGTGTGTGTGTGTGTGTGTGTGTGTGTGTGTGTGTGTGTGTGTGTGTGTGTGTGTGTGTGTGTGTGTGTGTGTGTGTGTGTGTGTGTGTGTGTGTGTGTGTGTGTGTGTGTGTGTGTGTGTGTGTGTGTGTGTGTGTGTGTGTGTGTGTGTGTGTGTGTGTGTGTGTGTGTGTGTGTGTGTGTGTGTGTGTGTGTGTGTGTGTGTGTGTGTGTGTGTGTGTGTGTGTGTGTGTGTGTGTGTGTGTGTGTGTGTGTGTGTGTGTGTGTGTGTGTGTGTGTGTGTGTGTGTGTGTGTGTGTGTGTGTTGTGTGTGTGTGTGTGTGTGTGTGTGTGTGTGTGTGTGTGTGTGTGTGTGTGTGTGTGTGTGTGTGTGTGTGTGTGTGTGTGTGTGTGTGTGTGTGTGTGTGTGTGTGTGTGTGTGTGTGTGTGTGTGTGTGTGTGTGTGTGTGTGTGTGTGTGTGTGTGTGTGTGTGTGTGTGTGTGTGTGTGTGTGTGTGTGTGTGTGTGTGTGTGTGTGTGTGTGTGTGTGTGTGTGTGTGTGTGTGTGTGTGTGTGTGTGTGTGTGTGTGTGTGTGTGTGTGTGTGTGTGTGTGTGTGTGTGTGTGTGTGTGTGTGTGTGTGTGTGTGTGTGTGTGTGTGTGTGTTATAGCACTTTTTCCACGGCACGAACACGATAGGGGGAGGGGAATTTATTTAATTAGAATTATTAATATAAACGTAATTATTACCGCGAACAATTATTAAATTTAAACGAAAAAAAGTAAAGAGAAAAAAAAAGTTTGAAACGCGTACCGACGGCGACACACGACACGAGTTTACTAATGATACCTACTATCAATAGGCCACACACGAATAACACGAAAAGAGGATGCAAAAAAAAAGTGCAATATACAGCTTGATTAAAGAAGCTGTCACCACGGCTGCTCAGCTGGGGTGGGTTCAGTGGAAGAATTTTGTATTTCCTTTCATAAACTTGATTGATTCCGCAATCAAAATAGTTTATCAAAAGAAGAAGATTTATGATTGCACAATAGGGTGCAAGAAAAGTTAGGCGCCAGGAATTTTTTTCTAAAACCGAATTAGAAAATTCCAAAACTAATTTTAGGATTTTAAGGACCGATATTTTAAATAAAAAGAAGGAAGTTAAATGAAGATAATTATTTTATTGTTTTGGGAAACCTTGGGACAGAAGATCCCTGGACTAAAACCCAAAAGTCTTTTCAAATAAAAGGTAGGTTATACAATATTTTAATATGGCCGTTTGGCTCAAAGGCAAACAGTTGCAATTAAATAAAAAGAAAGGCAAATAAAAACAAACGAAAAAAATAAAATAGGTTTTTAATTAAAAAAAAAAGAAGGCGCGTCCGGAAAGCTAGGTGACAAACTCGAACACGAACTGATTGAATATAAATATATAATTTGAATTTGCAAATATATATTTATGTTCAAAATCTATCACAAACTACTTATCTTGGTTGAATATCTCCTTTCTCCTATCTCCTGTTAAAATCCTCACGTCTCGAATCCCGATTTTCAAAAATGCTCGATCTAAAGTTTCTATTCAACCAAAACAAAAATGTCTCCTCCTCGATTTTTTTTTCTCCAAATTTCTCGATATTTCTTTCTTTTTCAAATTTTGTCTTCGCGCTTGTAAGTCTCTCACCAGAGTGCCTTCCAAGCTCATTTTTATCAACAACATTCTTCCCTCGTCCATTCCAATCATTCACTCATACATACAACGCTACAACACAACCATTCGTTTCGAGATCATCGGTCACGGCTTTCTGGAAGCATGACGCTCTCCTAGAAAATTACCGTGGTGGGATCTAACGAAACATACTCACACGCACACAAACACGGTTTCAACAAGTTGTTGGATGTGTTTCCAAAACTTGCCAAAACTTACTCTCACGCACACAAACAATGTTTCGACAAGTTGTTGGATGTGTTTCCAAAACTTGTCGAAACATTATGGACGAGTTCAGACTTTTCCAACTAAAACTATTTCCGAGAAAAATTGAAAAGAAATAAAATTGAAGAGGAGTCTGAACTAGGCTTTTTCCTACTACTCTACAACTATCGCGCGGGATTCGAAGCGTGAATTATTTAATGAACTATTTTTGAAGATACAGAAAGGAGCGTTACTTTAAATTTATTTTGGACATTCTACAAAACTATAATCTAACACGCGTTAAAAACCCATTTTGTACATTAAACAAATTTACGTTATTTTAAGTTAATGTTAAAATTACTTTACGTTAAAATGAAAGGATATTAAAATTAAAAGATAATTATTAGAAGGTGTATAGTTCGTGTTGCTCATTTTATGTAGGTAAGTAAGAGTCCACCTGACTCGTTACTTCTTTGGCTCATCCGCCGGCTCTCTTCTCGTTTTATCACGTCGTACTCGAACACCTGCTTTTGTTGCTTTTGCAAAATAAGGCTAGGTACACCACTGGTTGATGAGACCATGGTTGCCCTCAACTTCGCCAATATTTTGCAGCCACAACGAGAGAAAAATAGCAACACTATAATTGCCCTGCCATAAAACTCCTCTGTTTCTCTTGTTGGGTAGCAGTTTATTCTGTACGAACCCCTCAGAAAGCAAGCGAGCGGCGGATGAGCTTCCAATTAAGTGAACCAACGGCGACGCTAACAGACAATATGGTAGGCACCCCATTGAGCTACTTCGACATATTCGGAGCTCAGGTCTTTGGGTCCTTTCACTACTATTAGTCAGGGTAGTGAAATAGAGAAGGTGGCGGATGAGCCCATATAGGACCAACGGTAGCTCTCACATCCCCGTAGTGGGTTACTGACTCTGGATTTCTCCAGCTCCTTTTGTCCAAGGAGAGCAGCATCGGGCCTGGTCCCCCAGGTTGGGGGTTGTGCGTCGGGGTAACTTCCCTACCACGTAAAAAAAACCAATAGTTCCGAAACAACCAATTGCCTTGGATATGGATGACCTTACTGACGACGACCCTAGCAAACGAAACAAGGACAACGAATTTCGGTTCTGCACGTGGAATGTCCGGACCCTTAACAGACCACGTGCAGCCGAACAATTAGTGGAAGCCCTAGATGGTGTCAAAGCCGACATCACAGCCATCCAAGAAGTGCGATGGGATGGTGAAGGCACAAGGAGGATGAAAAACTGTGACATCTACTACGGCAAGTGCTACAGGACAAGAAAACAGCGGCTATTTGGATGCGGATTTGTGATAAGAGGAAGGCTTAGGCAAGAAGTCTTGGGGTTTCGTGGCATAAGCGAACGCATTGTCACAATCCGCATTAAATCCAAATTCAGCAACATCTCGCTGATCTGCGTCCACGCCCCCACGGAGGAAAAAGATGACACGACCAAAGAAGAATTCTAAGATCTTCTCGAGAAGACGTATGATGAATGCCCGAAGTACGACACTAAGTTTATTCTTGGTGACTTCAACGCCAAAATCGGAAAGGAGGGTAACTTTGGCTCGACAGTCGGAAAGCATAGCCTGCACGACAACACTTCCGGTAACGGACACAGGCTAATCGACTTTGCTGCTGGGCGAAGTGTCATCTTAGCTAGCACATACTTCCCACACCTCAATATTCACAAGGGGACCTGGCGGTCTCCTGATCAAAATACCGTCAACCAAATTGATCACATTGCGATTGATAGCAGACATGCGTCCAGTGTCATGGATGTCCGCACTTTCCGAGGGGCCAACATAGACTCGGATCACTACCTTGTTGTAGCTAAAGTGCGAATGCGGATCTCCACCAGACCACAGAACCGAACGTCCACTGTGAGAAAGTTTGATTGTTGCTAAGTTACAATCGCAAGAGACCGCCACAACCTTTGCCAATCATGTCTCCTCTTATCTCTTGACAAGCCCGGCGCCTGCGCCAAACCCAGAGGCCCAGTGGCAACATTGCAAAATGGCCATCAAAACCGCTGCCACGGATGTTTTGGGTTTCATTAGGCGACCACAACGAAACACCTGGTTTGATGATGAGTGCAGGCTCGCACACTTGGCCAAAGACGAAGCCTATCATGCAGTTCTGAATGCCAGAACTAGAGCTGCCAAGAGCGCTTTCCGTGCGGTGTACCAGCAAAAGAGGAAAGAGGAACATCGGCTTTTCAGAAGAAAAAAAAGAGAACTGGAAAAACGAATGGTTGAATCAATTGAGGGGTGCTACGGCAGAAGCAATGTTCGAAAGTTCTACCAAAGGGTAAAGCATTCGTCCAAGGGTAACAAAGCCCGAGCGGAAGCTTGTAGAGACGAGGGTGGGAATGTCGTTGTAGATACACAGTCGGTGCTGAGAATTTGGAAAGAACACTTCTGCAGACTGTTAAACGGCGAAGACAACCAACTAATCGCTGTCAGGCAGAATGATCCATTCGATTTGGATGATGATGAACAAAATTTCCGTCCTCCCGACCAAAAAGAAGTTCGGATAGCAATATCTAAACTAAAGTCCAACAAGGCTGCTGGAGCTGATGGCCTTACGGCTGAACTCTTCAAAGCAGCGGGAGATGACTTGGTGAGGAGCATACACCAACTCATCTGTACAATCTGGTCGGATGAAAGTATGCCTGACGAATGGAACCCCAGCATTATTGTGTGCCCTATCCACAAGAAAGGAGATACTCTAAGCTGCGCCAACTACAGAGGTATAAGTCTCCTAAATGTCGCCTATAAAATCTTGTCGGCCATTCTGTGTGAACGTCTGAACCCTTTCGCACGTGAACTGATTGGCCCCTATCAGTGTGGTTTCAGGCCCGGTAAGTCAACCGTTGACCAAATTTTCACACTTCGGCAGATTTTGGAAAAGACCCAAGAATTCCAGATCGATACTCACCACCTCTTTATCGATTTTAAAGTCGCCTATGACAGCGTAAACAGGAACGAGCTATACAGAGCCATGTCACTTCTTGGCATCCCTGCCAAACTCGTTCGATTGTGCAGGATGACTATGGAGAACTCGCGCTGCTCCGTCAAGGTTGGTAAGAACACCTCCGACTCATTTAATGTCGAGAAAGGCTTACGACAGGGTGACGCGCTGTCATGTAACCTCTTCAACATCATTCTTGAGGCAATCGTACGCAACTCGCATGTCAACACCAGCGGTACGATTTTTTTTAGATCCGTTCAATTACTTGGCTATGCTGATGATATTGACATTATTGGAAGAACGAAGCGCGCTGTCAGTGGAGCATTCGCAAGTATTGAAGTGGAAGCGGCTCGAATGGGTCTGGCTGTAAATGAAGATAAAACAAAGTATATGCTGTCCTCGGGTGAAGTAGATCATCACCGTAGGCTCGGACAAAACGTCACAATGGACAGATATAACTTTGAGGTTGTCAAGGACTTTGTCTATTTGGGTTCCTCTATAACCTCTCAGAACAACATCAGTGAAGAGATCAGTCGAAGAATCACTCTTGCCAATCGCTGCTTCTTCGGGCTAAGAAGGCATCTTAGTAGTAAAGCCCTCTCTCAAAGGACCAAGGAGACACTATACAAGACCCTTATCATCCCAGTCCTGCTGTATGGGGCAGAAGCGTGGACACTGACACAATCGGATGAATACAGGCTGGGGTGCTTTGAGAGAAAGATTCTTCGGGTGATATTCGGGCCTGTATGTATCAATGGAGTATGGAGGAGAAGATTCAATGGCGAACTGTACGGGCTATACAGCGACATTGACTTGGTTAAGAAGCTGAAAATTCAGCGGCTTAGATGGCTGGGCCATGTGGAGCGTATGGACGAAAACGCTCCTGCCCGATGAGTCTTCAATTCCAACCCGGAGGGCCGACGCAGTTCTGGAAGACCCCATCTAAGGTGGCGCGATCAAGTGGTAAACGACCTCAACCAACTTGGTGTGCGCAACTGGAGGCCACTGGCTAGGGACCGGCCTAGCTGGCGAGGATTGTTGGTTGAGGCCGTGGTCCACAATGGACTGTCTGCGCCACCTTAAGTAAGTAAGTAACGAGAGAAAAGAATGGGAGAAAGAACGACCGAAGGGAAGTTTTTGTTGCGGTAAAATTTACCGGAACAAATTCCACCCTTACCTCCCAAGAAATGTGTTTACTTTTCAAGAAAAATAAACCATTTCTTCAGGCTCGGCCAGGATTGGAGGGTAAAAGAACAGGGTGTACAACACAGCACAGGGTTACCATCATATAAGAAAAAAAAAAAAAGAAAAAAAACATAATTAGTGGCACGAATTGAAAATATATAATTGGACAATTTACCAAAACAAAAAAATCAAAGTACAAAAAAAATTACGATTTAAAAGAAAGATTAAGGGACTTTTGACTAAGTGTCAATAAATGGCTTTAAATCCTTTACGTGCCACGTCCCTCGATCCTTCCCCTTATCGTCTATCAGGAGGTGTGTCCAAGGTGACACCCTCCTACTGATCCTAAATGAACCAACAAACTTGGTCGCTAATTTGGCCGCAAAATAATTTGCCGCATCGGACAAGGAATAATTCCTACGCCAAATGAGATCACCAGGTTGAAACTGTATGTCTCTTCTCCTCAAATTATAAGTTTTAGCGGTCTTATTTCCCGCCGCTTCCAACTTCCTAGCTATCTCCTGTCTCAGTTTCTGAAACTGCCTAACGGTATCCCCTCTATCTTGGTCCCTATCACTATCTCTAAGCCCTACATCATGGCAACTAGTTACCATGTTCCTACCAAAATTTACAAAGTATGGCGAAACACCTAACACCTCATGTTGCGCAGTTCGGATAGCACAGGCCACTTTTGCCAATTGCATATCCCAACTCCGCTGGTTTTCCGAGACATACGCTCGGAGCGTAGTCTTAATTATTTGGTTAATGCGCTCCGCAGGATTCGCTTGCGGATGGTAATGCGCCGTATACCGAAGTTGTGACCCGTACGCTTCACTAAGCGTCTTCAGTTCCTTGCTACGGAACTGGGGACCGTTGTCACAGACGATCCACTTTGGAACACCGAAGAGAAGAAAAACGTTTCCTTTCAATTCTCGACAAACCGCTTTCGCCGTTGCGGACCGTAACGCGAACAACAGGGGAAATTTACTAAAATAATCGACGACCGTTAAAATATATATAAAACCGCGCGACGACTTCGGAAGTGGACCAACTAAATCCACACAAATCATATCCCACGGTTGGGAATTTTCCACCCTCTCAGTCATAAGACCAGCTGGCCTCTCATTCACCGGTTTCACTTTTTGGCAAGTCTTACAACACCTAACATATTTCGTTATGTCACTCCTCATTTTGGGCCAGTAATACTTTTCTGCTACCCTAGCAAAAGTCTTTTTAACGCCCATGTGTCCTGAAAGCGGAGCATCATGGCAATCGTTAAGAATCTTTGCCCTATCACCTTTCCCTACAACTAACTTCCACTCCTCATTCTCGTTGTGAACAACAATATGGTTCACCCTAACATGTTTATAGAGCCGCCCATCCTCAACTCACCAGGATGGGTATTCTAATGGGCTCTTTTCTACCTGTGATTTCATTTTGATCACCCAAGGGTCCGAATCCGCTTCAGAGACACCGGCTACTTCGGGGACTCCTCGCGACAACATATATCAGGAACGACATGTTCTTTGCCCTTTCGATGGATGATCTTGAAATCAAATTGTTGGAGCCGAATGGCCCAACGAGCTAACCTACCCTGCGGATCCTTAAGATTGCTTAGCCAGATCAGTGAGTGATGATCCGTCACAACCGTAAATCGAACACCTTCCAGATACGGCCGTAACTTTTCGATCGCCCAAAGAACCGCTAAGCACTCTTTTTCGGTCGTAGAGTAGTTCCTTTCATTCCTATTCAATGACCGACTCAAATAACAAATTGCCTTTTCCCCCTCTTCAAAATTCTGAGAAAGTACGGCCCCGATACCAAAATCTGACGCATCTGTCTGAACAACAAACGGCCGGGAAAAATCCGGACATGTCAAGATCGGTGCCGTAACCAAACACTCTTTGGCTTTCCTGAAACACTCCTCACACTCTTGTGTCCATTCGAACTTCTTACCTTTCTTTAAGAGATCGGTAAGAGGTCTAACTAGAATTGCAAAATTTGGCACGAATCTTCGATACCAAGAAATAGTCCCTACAAAACTCCTAATTTCCTTCACATTTTTCGGTGGAGGAATCCTCATCATGCTCTCCACTTTTTCCTGGTCTACATGAAGCATGTTCCTATCAACTACATAACCTAGAAATTTCAAAGAAGGCCTACAGAAATTACACCTTTCTCTACCTACTTTTAAACCCGCCTCTCTTAACCTTTTAAAAACTTCTTTGAGAATTTCTAAGTGCTTCTCAAAAGAATCGGTGACAATGATAATGTCATCTAAGTACACAAAGACGAACCTCTGCCATGTCGCTGGTGAATTATGGAGCCCGAATGGCATCCTACGAAATTGAAAAAGACCCCTCCCTGGCACGGTAAAGGCTGTGTACTTACGCGATTCTTCCTCCATTGGAATCTGCCAATAAGCAGATTTAATGTCTAATGAGGACAAGTACTTCGCGTTTCGAAGCTTGTCCAAAATCGCCGAAATAAATGGTAGTGGATAAGCATCCCTATCAGTAACCTCATTCAATTTCCTATAGTCAACGCAGAACCGATAACTGCCGTCTTTCTTCTTAACGAGAAGAATCGGCGATGCCCAAGGACTCTTCGACTTCTCGATCACTCCAGCTTCCAACATCTCTTGGAGTTCCTGATCGATATGTTTCTGAATCGCTGGCGAAACAGGGTAATATCGTTGTTTTATTGATTCTGCGGACGTCCTAATCTTGTGCTCAACTAAGTTGGTGCACCCTAATCCCTCGGTCATTGATTTAAAAAGTTCTCCTAACACGTGTTCTAACTTCCTACTTTCAAAATCGTTCAAATCCGATTTTTCCCTAATCGCTACCATGTCTGTTACCGAAGCCACCATTTCCTGGCTTGAAAAACTCCACATACCAGATCTCAAATGCGGGACTATGCCCGATAGTGCCCAAAAGTCGGCACCCAAGATCAATTGGTGTGGGAGATTCGGTATTACCAGACATTCTATCAAAATGGATCTATTCTCAACCTCCACTGGTAGAGAAATAGACCCAGCTACTCCTACACCTGCCCCATCTGCTAACGCTACTGACCCAACACTACTCTTTTCTAATCTAAGCTCTAAGTCTTTCAAAATTTTCCACCCGTCACCACCCACAATGGTACGAGAGGCTCCTGAATCAAGTAGACCCAAAAACTTGATCCCATAAATCCTAACTCCTAAATATGGCCTACTGTCCCTACCGCTTGCCGCTAAAGTGAAACTTAAATGAACTAGGCGTTCCAGCTGATCGTCAGCAGACGACCTAACTAACGCCGACGGGTCTCCTGTCCTGCTGTCACAAGAGCCCGTTCCCCATTTCCCGAACACCGCCTACAATCCCTCCGATAAACACCTACAGCCCCACAACCAAAACACTTACTTTGCACAGAACAGTTTTGTGCCAAATGACCATCCCTGTTACAATTGTAACACCTAACTACCTGTCTAAAAGGGTTCTCTGGGACTGGAGCAACAGCCGCAACTCGGTGTTGTCCGGACGAACTCGGTTGGAAACCACATTCAGGTTCCAACAAATGCCTACCTCTACTTGGTGGAGTAAAACTGTCCACGTTTACCTTAAGTTTATCTAGTTCCCTACCTAGGATAGCAAGTTCCTTAACCGTCTTTGGTTTGGCACTCGCTATCTGCACCTGATAAAACGGATCTACATTCTTCCTCAAAATAGAAATCATTCTTCCCTCTGACAAAGGTTCCGACAATCTTCGGAACAATGTCCTCATAGTGGCAAGGTACGCGCCGAAAGTTTCATCCTTTCCCTGCGAACGCCGATTTATTTCTTCCAAAAGAAGATCATCGTAATTCGCAGGAAGGAACTCCGCTTTGAGTTCCTTGACGAGTTCTTGCCAATCTCCTAAATCTTCCCTAACCGTCCTATACCACATAAGGGCCCTACCCGACAAAAGCTCCGAAGCGGATTTGAAAAGGTGGGAGTCCGGAACATCGTTAGCCAGGCGAAGTTCCTCCACTCTTTCCAGGAATGAATTCACTGATGCTCCATTAGAGTCACCAGTAAATTTCACCCCCCACTTCCCTACACGTTCGGTGCACTTCTGTTGAACGACCATCTGTTCAGCAAAAGTGTCACCCCTATCAACCCTATGTCCTAATGGGACCCTAACACTAATACCACTGACTGAAGGACTACTGCCAAAACGACTTGGTTGAGGCAATGACCCTCCAGCCAGTCCTAACGCAGACCGCACACCACTTGGGGTCTGACCAACTTGTACCTGAAGTTGGGTTTGCGTTTTAACGGGAGTCTTCTCCTTCTCAACTTCTTCTTCCCTATCACTATTCTCACTATCACCAGTGAGATCTCCTAACAAACACAAAACCTTATTACGAAGTGAGCTGATCGCATCTTCTTCGTCATCTGCCTCACAAGGGGTCCTAGCTAACCTACCTATACACCATTCAATCTTTGTTACAATCTTAATGTACTCCGAAGACTTTGGATTCTTCGGAGGTACTTTAAGAAGGCCCCTAATCTCCTCAATTTTTGCTTCGATAGCATCTCTGTCCTCATCGTATGTAAAAGGGTACAATACGCTAACCTCCATCGAGTTTCTCTTAACGAGCAACCTCGATGACCTCAATGCTTTTCGCATCTCATCTACCGAACCTACTTTTAAACCCCTGACCTTCATCTCATAGGCCAGTTCGTCCTGTGCTAATCTCCCAATATTCATATTTAATAAAAAAAACCTAATTAAAAACAACCACGAGAAAAAAAATATTTAAAATTTGAAAAAAACCAGTCAACCCTAATCGATTTATATATATAAAAAAACAAATATTCAAAACAATAAATATTCAAAAACAACAAGAAACTTTATATTTTAAACTCGCCCGATATTATATAAAAAAAACTCTATCAAAATTTTCACCCAGAAAATTCTCACGTTGGTGGCAACCGTAAACACCAATCGCTTCTTCTAAATTTAAATAACTAAAATAATCCTATCAAAAAAAAAACTCAATTTATACTCTTAACTCAAGTCTCAAAATATGTTACACGAAATATCCCACGCGAGAGAAAAGAAATAAGAAAAAAAACTATCACTGAAAAAAATTCAATTTACTCAACTCAAACTTATTTTGTCAGGCACGAAAAAAATGTCACTATATATGTAAGTATCCCACGCGAGAAAAACAAACAATATCAAATAAAAAAACTCTAACCAAGGTAGGTATACGAACAAAAACGAAAGAATAAAATGAAATTGAGAACAAACAAAAATATATAAAACAGTAGACACCACAGAATTAAAAAAACAAGTTTACAACACTAATAAAAAAAAATATCACCAAAAACTCCTTGCTGCTACACTGCGTCTTTGGCTGGATGCCCTTTCGTTGTTTTGTTGGTGGAACGATGTAAAAAACAGCTTCGCCTTCCTTTGCACGACAATTTACACACCTTTTGTTTTTAACAAGAACTACACCAATGATTAGAAGAAAAAAAAAATAATTAGAATTAATTCAATCAAAAGATTGATAAAAAAAAAACACCACAAAATACAAAAAAAAATTCTTCCACTCTGGGCCTCAAACGTTGGGCACCACTTTATTGCACTTTTTCCACGGCACGAACACGATAGGGGGAGGGGAATTTATTTAATTAGAATTATTAATATAAACGTAATTATTACCGCGAACAATTATTAAATTTAAACAAAAAAAAGTAAAGAGAAAAAAAAAGTTTGAAACGCGTACCGACGGCGACACACGACACGAGTTTACTAATGATACCTACTATCAATAGGCCACACACGAATAACACGAAAAGAGGATGCAAAAAAAAAGTGCAATATACAGCTTGATTAAAGAAGCTGTCACCACGGCTGCTCAGCTGGGGTGGGTTCAGTGGAAGAATTTTGTATTTCCTTTCATAAACTTGATTGATTCCGCAATCAAAATAGTTTATCAAAAGAAGAAGATTTATGATTGCACAGTAGGGTGCAAAAAAAGTTAGGCGCCAGGAATTTTTTTCTAAAACCGAATTAGAAAATTCCAAAACTAATTTTAGGATTTTAAGGACCGATATTTTAAATAAAAAGAAGGAAGTTAAATGAAGATAATTATTTTATTGTTTTGGGAAACCTTGGGACAGAAGATCCCTGGACTAAAACCCAAAAGTCTTTTCAAATAAAAGGTAGGTTATACAATATTTTAATATGGCCGTTTGGCTCAAAGGCAAACAGTTGCAATTAAATAAAAAGAAAGGCAAATAAAAACAAACGAAAAAAATAAAATAGGTTTTTAATTAAAAAAAAAAGAAGGCGCGTCCCGAAAGCTAGGTGACAAACTCGAACACGAACTGATTGAATATAAATATATAATTTGAATTTGCAAATATATATTTATGTTCAAAATCTATCACAAACTACTTATCTTGGTTGAATATCTCCTTTCTCCTATCTCCTGTTAAAATCCTCACGTCTCGAATCCCGATTTCCAAAAATGCTCGATCTAAAGTTTCTATTCAACCAAAACAAAAATGTCTCCTCCTCGATTTTTTTTTCTCCAAATCTCTCGATATTTCTTTCTTTTTCAAATTTTGTCTTCGCGCTTGTAAGTCTCTCACCAGAGTGCCTTCCAAGCTCATTTTTATCAACAACATTCTTCCCTCGTCCATTCCAATCATTCACTCATACATACAACGCTACAACACAACCATTCGTTTCGAGATCATCGGTCACGGCTTTCTGGAAGCATGACGCTCTCCTAGAAAATTACCGTGGTGGGATCTAACGAAACATACTCACACGCACACAAACACGGTTTCAACAAGTTGTTGGATGTGTTTCCAAAACTTGCCAAAACTTACTCTCACGCACACAAACAATGTTTCGACAAGTTGTTGGATGTGTTTCCAAAACTTGTCGAAACATTATGGACGAGTTCAGACTTTTCCAACTAAAACTATTTCCGAGAAAAATTGAAAAGAAATAAAATTGAAGAGGAGTCTGAACTAGGCTTTTTCCTACTACTCTACAACTATCGCGCGGGATTCGAAGCGTGAATTATTTAATGAACTATTTTTGAAGGAGCGTTACTTTAAATTCATTTTGGACATTCTACAAAACTATAATCTAACACGCGTTAAAAACCCATTTTGTACATTAAACAAATTTACGTTATTTTAAGTTAATGTTAAAATTACTTTACGTTAAAATGAAAGGATATTAAAATTAAAAGATAATTATAAGAAGGTGTATAGTTCGTGTTGCTCATTTTATGTAGGTAAGTAAGAGTCCACCTGACTCGTTACTTCTTCGGCTCATCCGCCGGCTCTCTTCTCGTTTTATCACGTCGTACTCGAACACCTGCTTTTGTTGCTTTTGCAAAATAAGGCTTGGTACACCACTGGTTGATGAGACCATGGTTGCCCTCAACTTCGCCAATATTTTGCAGCCACAACGAGAGAAAAGAATGGGAGAAAGAACGACCGAAGGGAAGTTTTTGTTGCGGTAAAATTTACCGTAACAGTGTGTGTGTGTGTGTGTGTGTGTGTGTGTGTGTGTGTGTGTGTGTGTGTGTGTGTGTGTGTGTGTGTGTGTGTGTGTGTGTGTGTGTGTGTGTGTGTGTGTGTGTGTGTGTGTGTGTGTGTGTGTGTGTGTGTGTGTGTGTGTGTGTGTGTGTGTGTGTGTGTGTGTGTGTGTGTGTGTGTGTGTGTGTGTGTGTGTGTGTGTGTGTGTGTGTGTGTGTGTGTGTGTGTGTGTGTGTGTGTGTGTGTGTGTGTGTGTGTGTGTGTGTGTGTGTGTGTGTGTGTGTGTGTGTGTGTGTGTGTGTGTGTGTGTGTGTGTGTGTGTGTGTGTGTGTGTGTGTGTGTGTGTGTGTGTGTGTGTGTGTGTGTGTGTGTGTGTGTGTGTGTGTGTGTGTGTGTGTGTGTGTGTGTGTGTGTGTGTGTGTGTGTGTGTGTGTGTGTGTGTGTGTGTGTGTGTGTGTGTGTGTGTGTGTGTGTGTGTGTGTGTGTGTGTGTGTGTGTGTGTGTGTGTGTGTGTGTGTGTGTGTGTGTGTGTGTGTGTGTGTGTGTGTGTGTGTGTGTGTGTGTGTGTGTGTGTGTGTGTGTGTGTGTGTGTGTGTGTGTGTGTGTGTGTGTGTGTGTGTGTGTGTGTGTGTGTGTGTGTGTGTGTGTGTGTGTGTGTGTGTGTGTGTGTGTGTGTGTGTGTGTGTGTGTGTGTGTGTGTGTGTGTGTGTGTGTGTGTGTGTGTGTGTGTGTGTGTGTGTGTGTGTGTGTGTGTGTGTGTGTGTGTGTGTGTGTGTGTGTGTGTGTGTGTGTGTGTGTGTGTGTGTGTGTGTGTGTGTGTGTGTGTGTGTGTGTGTGTGTGTGTGTGTGTGTGTGTGTGTGTGTGTGTGTGTGTGTGTGTGTGTGTGTGTGTGTGTGTGTGTGTGTGTGTGTGTGTGTGTGTGTGTGTGTGTGTGTGTGTGTGTGTGTGTGTGTGTGTGTGTGTGTGTGTGTGTGTGTGTGTGTGTGTGTGTGTGTGTGTGTGTGTGTGTGTGTGTGTGTGTGTGTGTGTGTGTGTGTGTGTGTGTGTGTGTGTGTGTGTGTGTGTGTGTGTGTGTGTGTGTGTGTGTGTGTGTGTGTGTGTGTGTGTGTGTGTGTGTGTGTGTGTGTGTGTGTGTGTGTGTGTGTGTGTGTGTGTGTGTGTGTGTGTGTGTGTGTGTGTGTGTGTGTGTGTGTGTGTGTGTGTGTGTGTGTGTGTGTGTGTGTGTGTGTGTGTGTGTGTGTGTGTGTGTGTGTGTGTGTGTGTGTGTGTGTGTGTGTGTGTGTGTGTGTGTGTGGTGTGTGTGTGTGTGTGTGTGTGTGTGTGTGTGTGTGTGTGTGTGTGTGTGTGTGTGTGTGTGTGTGTGTGTGTGTGTGTGTGTGTGTGTGTGTGTGTGTGTGTGTGTGTGTGTGTGTGTGTGTGTGTGTGTGTGTGTGTGTGTGTGTGTGTGTGTGTGTGTGTGTGTGTGTGTGTGTGTGTGTGTGTGTGTGTGTGTGTGTGTGTGTGTGTGTGTGTGTGTGTGTGTGTGTGTGTGTGTGTGTGTGTGTGTGTGTGTGTGTGTGTGTGTGTGTGTGTGTGTGTGTGTGTGTGTGTGTGTGTGTGTGTGTGTGTGTGTGTGTGTGTGTGTGTGTGTGTGTGTGTGTGTGTGTGTGTGTGTGTGTGTGTGTGTGTGTGTGTGTGTGTGTGTGTGTGTGTGTGTGTGTGTGTGTGTGTGTGTGTGTGTGTGTGTGTGTGTGTGTGTGTGTGTGTGTGTGTGTGTGTGTGTGTGTGTGTGTGTGTGTGTGTGTGTGTGTGTGTGTGTGTGTGTGTGTGTGTGTGTGTGTGTGTGTGTGTGTGTGTGTGTGTGTGTGTGTGTGTGTGTGTGTGTGTGTGTGTGTGTGTGTGTGTGTGTGTGTGTGTGTGTGTGTGTGTGTGTGTGTGTGTGTGTGTGTGTGTGTGTGTGTGTGTGTGTGTGTGTGTGTGTGTGTGTGTGTGTGTGTGTGTGTGTGTGTGTGTGTGTGTGTGTGTGTGTGTGTGTGTGTGTGTGTGTGTGTGTGTGTGTGTGTGTGTGTGTGTGTGTGTGTGTGTGTGTGTGTGTGTGTGTGTGTGTGTGTGTGTGTGTGTGTGTGTGTGTGTGTGTGTGTGTGTGTGTGTGTGTGTGTGTGTGTGTGTGTGTGTGTGTGTGTGTGTGTGTGTGTGTGTGTGTGTGTGTGTGTGTGTGTGTGTGTGTGTGTGTGTGTGTGTGTGTGTGTGTGTGTGTGTGTGTGTGTGTGTGTGTGTGTGTGTGTGTGTGTGTGTGTGTGTGTGTGTGTGTGTGTGTGTGTGTGTGTGTGTGTGTGTGTGTGTGTGTGTGTGTGTGTGTGTGTGTGTGTGTGTGTGTGTGTGTGTGTGTGTGTGTGTGTGTGTGTGTGTGTGTGTGTGTGTGTGTGTGTGTGTGTGTGTGTGTGTGTGTGTGTGTGTGTGTGTGTGTGTGTGTGTGTGTGTGTGTGTGTGTGTGTGTGTGTGTGTGTGTGTGTGTGTGTGTGTGTGTGTGTGTGTGTGTGTGTGTGTGTGTGTGTGTGTGTGTGTGTGTGTGTGTGTGTGTGTGTGTGTGTGTGTGTGTGTGTGTGTGTGTGTGTGTGTGTGTGTGTGTGTGTGTGTGTGTGTGTGTGTGTGTGTGTGTGTGTGTGTGTGTGTGTGTGTGTGTGTGTGTGTGTGTGTGTGTGTGTGTGTGTGTGTGTGTGTGTGTGTGTGTGTGTGTGTGTGTGTGTGTGTGTGTGTGTGTGTGTGTGTGTGTGTGTGTGTGTGTGTGTGTGTGTGTGTGTGTGTGTGTGTGTGTGTGTGTGTGTGTGTGTGTGTGTGTGTGTGTGTGTGTGTGTGTGTGTGTGTGTGTGTGTGTGTGTGTGTGTGTGTGTGTGTGTGTGTGTGTGTGTGTGTGTGTGTGTGTGTGTGTGTGTGTGTGTGTGTGTGTGTGTGTGTGTGTGTGTGTGTGTGTGTGTGTGTGTGTGTGTGTGTGTGTGTGTGTGTGTGTGTGTGTGTGTGTGTGTGTGTGTGTGTGTGTGTGTGTGTGTGTGTGTGTGTGTGTGTGTGTGTGTGTGTGTGTGTGTGTGTGTGTGTGTGTGTGTGTGTGTGTGTGTGTGTGTGTGTGTGTGTGTGTGTGTGTGTGTGTGTGTGTGTGTGTGTGTGTGTGTGTGTGTGTGTGTGTGTGTGTGTGTGTGTGTGTGTGTGTGTGTGTGTGTGTGTGTGTGTGTGTGTGTGTGTGTGTGTGTGTGTGTGTGTGTGTGTGTGTGTGTGTGTGTGTGTGTGTGTGTGTGTGTGTGTGTGTGTGTGTGTGTGTGTGTGTGTGTGTGTGTGTGTGTGTGTGTGTGTGTGTGTGTGTGTGTGTGTGTGTGTGTGTGTGTGTGTGTGTGTGTGTGTGTGTGTGTGTGTGTGTGTGTGTGTGTGTGTGTGTGTGTGTGTGTGTGTGTGTGTGTGTGTGTGTGTGTGTGTGTGTGTGTGTGTGTGTGTGTGTGTGTGTGTGTGTGTGTGTGTGTGTGTGTGTGTGTGTGTGTGTGTGTGTGTGTGTGTGTGTGTGTGTGTGTGTGTGTGTGTGTGTGTGTGTGTGTGTGTGTGTGTGTGTGTGTGTGTGTGTGTGTGTGTGTGTGTGTGTGTGTGTGTGTGTGTGTGTGTGTGTGTGTGTGTGTGTGTGTGTGTGTGTGTGTGTGTGTGTGTGTGTGTGTGTGTGTGTGTGTGTGTGTGTGTGTGTGTGTGTGTGTGTGTGTGTGTGTGTGTGTGTGTGTGTGTGTGTGTGTGTGTGTGTGTGTGTGTGTGTGTGTGTGTGTGTGTGTGTGTGTGTGTGTGTGTGTGTGTGTGTGTGTGTGTGTGTGTGTGTGTGTGTGTGTGTGTGTGTGTGTGTGTGTGTGTGTGTGTGTGTGTGTGTGTGTGTGTGTGTGTGTGTGTGTGTGTGTGTGTGTGTGTGTGTGTGTGTGTGTGTGTGTGTGTGTGTGTGTGTGTGTGTGTGTGTGTGTGTGTGTGTGTGTGTGTGTGTGTGTGTGTGTGTGTGTGTGTGTGTGTGTGTGTGTGTGTGTGTGTGTGTGTGTGTGTGTGTGTGTGTGTGTGTGTGTGTGTGTGTGTGTGTGTGTGTGTGTGTGTGTGTGTGTGTGTGTGTGTGTGTGTGTGTGTGTGTGTGTGTGTGTGTGTGTGTGTGTGTGTGTGTGTGTGTGTGTGTGTGTGTGTGTGTGTGTGTGTGTGTGTGTGTGTGTGTGTGTGTGTGTGTGTGTGTGTGTGTGTGTGTGTTGTGTGTGTGTGTGTGTGTGTGTGTGTGTGTGTGTGTGTGTGTGTGTGTGTGTGTGTGTGTGTGTGTGTGTGTGTGTGTGTGTGTGTGTGTGTGTGTGTGTGTGTGTGTGTGTGTGTGTGTGTGTGTGTGTGTGTGTGGTGTGTGTGTGTGTGTGTGTGTGTGTGTGTGTGTGTGTGTGTGTGTGTGTGTGTGTGTGTGTGTGTGTGTGTGTGTGTGTGTGTGTGTGTGTGTGTGTGTGTGTGTGTGTGTGTGTGTGTGTGTGTGTGTGTGTGTGTGTGTGTGTGTGTGTGTGTGTGTGTGTGTGTGTGTGTGTGTGTGTGTGTGTGTGTGTGTGTGTGTGTGTGTGTGTGTGTGTGTGTGTGTGTGTGTGTGTGTGTGTGTGTGTGTGTGTGTGTGTGTGTGTGTGTGTGGTGTGTGTGTGTGTGTGTGTGTGGTGTGTGTGTGTGTGTGTGTGTGTGTGTGTGTGTGTGTGTGTGTGTGTGTGTGTGTGTGTGTGTGTGTGTGTGTGTGTGTGTGTGTGTGTGTGTGTGTGTGTGTGTGTGTGTGTGTGTGTGTGTGATGTGTGTGTGTGTGTGTGTGTGTGTGTGTGTGTGTGTGTGTGTGTGTGTGTGTGTGTGTGTGTGTGTGTGTGTGTGTGTGTGTGTGTGTGTGTGTGTGTGTGTGTGTGTGTGTGTGTGTGTGTGTGTGTGTGTGTGTGTGTGTGTGTGTGTGTGTGTGTGTGTGTGTGTGTGTGTGTGTGTGTGTGTGTGTGTGTGTGTGTGTGTGTGTGTGTGTGTGTGTGTGTGTGTGTGTGTGTGTGTGTGTGTGTGTGTGTGTGTGTGTGTGTGTGTGTGTGTGTGTGTGTGTGTGTGTGTGTGTGTGTGTGTGTGTGTGTGTGTGTGTGTGTGTGTGTGTGTGTGTGTGTGTGTGTGTGTGTGTGTGTGTGTGTGTGTGTGTGTGTGTGTGTGTGTGTGTGTGTGTGTGTGTGTGTGTGTGTGTGTGTGTGTGTGTGTGTGTGTGTGTGTGTGTGTGTGTGTGTGTGTGTGTGTGTGTGTGTGTGTGTGTGTGTGTGTGTGTGTGTGTGTGTGTGTGTGTGTGTGTGTGTGTGTGTGTGTGTGTGTGTGTGTGTGTGTGTGTGTGTGTGTGTGTGTGTGTGTGTGTGTGTGTGTGTGTGTGTGTGTGTGTGTGTGTGTGTGTGTGTGTGTGTGTGTGTGTGTGTGTGTGTGTGTGTGTGTGTGTGTGTGTGTGTGTGTGTGTGTGTGTGTGTGTGTGTGTGTGTGTGTGTGTGTGTGTGTGTGTGTGGTGTGTGTGTGTGTGTGTGTGTGTGTGTGTGTGTGTGTGTGTGTGTGTGTGGTGTGTGTGTGTGTGTGTGTGTGTGTGTGTGTGTGTGTGTGTGTGTGTGTGTGTGTGTGTGTGTGTGTGTGTGTGTGTGTGTGTGTGTGTGTGTGTGTGTGTGTGTGTGTGTGTGTGTGTGTGTGTGTGTGTGTGTGTGTGTGTGTGTGTGTGTGTGTGTGTGTGTGTGTGTGTGTGTGTGTGTGTGTGTGTGTGTGTGTGTGTGTGTGTGTGTGTGTGTGTGTGTGTGTGTGTGTGTGTGTGTGTGTGTGTGTGTGTGTGTGTGTGTGTGTGTGTGTGTGTGTGTGTGTGTGTGTGTGTGTGTGTGTGTGTGTGTGTGTGTGTGTGTGTGTGTGTGTGTGTGTGTGTGTGTGTGTGTGTGTGTGTGTGTGTGTGTGTGTGTGTGTGTGTGTGTGTGTGTGTGTGTGTGTGTGTGTGTGTGTGTGTGTGTGTGTGTGTGTGTGTGTGTGTGTGTGTGTGTGTGTGTGTGTGTGTGTGTGTGTGTGTGTGTGTGTGTGTGTGTGTGTGTGTGTGTGTGTGTGTGTGTGTGTGTGTGTGTGTGTGTGTGTGTGTGTGTGTGTGTGTGTGTGTGTGTGTGTGTGTGTGTGTGTGTGTGTGTGTGTGTGTGTGTGTGTGTGTGTGTGTGTGTGTGTGTGTGTGTGTGTGTGTGTGTGTGTGTGTGTGTGTGTGTGTGTGTGTGTGTGTGTGTGTGTGTGTGTGTGTGTGTGTGTGTGTGTGTGTGTGTGTGTGTGTGTGTGTGTGTGTGTGTGTGTGTGTGTGTGTGTGTGTGTGTGTGTGTGTGTGTGTGTGTGTGTGTGTGTGTGTGTGTGTGTGTGGTGTGTGTGTGTGTGTGTGTGTGTGTGTGTGTGTGTGTGTGTGTGTGTGTGTGTGTGTGTGTGTGTGTGTGTGTGTGTGTGTGTGTGTGTGTGTGTGTGTGTGTGTGTGTGTGTGTGTGTGTGTGTGTGTGTGTGTGTGTGTGTGTGTGTGTGTGTGTGTGTGTGTGTGTGTGTGTGTGTGTGTGTGTGTGTGTGTGTGTGTGTGTGTGTGTGTGTGTGTGTGTGTGTGTGTGTGTGTGTGTGTGTGTGTGTGTGTGTGTGTGTGTGTGTGTGTGTGTGTGTGTGTGTGTGTGTGTGTGTGTGTGTGTGTGTGTGTGTGTGTGTGTGTGTGTGTGTGTGTGTGTGTGTGTGTGTGTGTGTGTGTGTGTGTGTGTGTGTGTGTGTGTGTGTGTGTGTGTGTGTGTGTGTGTGTGTGTGTGTGTGTGTGTGTGTGTGTGTGTGTGTGTGTGTGTGTGTGTGTGTGTGTGTGTGTGTGTGTGTGTGTGTGTGTGTGTGTGTGTGTGTGTGTGTGTGTGTGTGTGTGTGTGTGTGTGTGTGTGTGTGTGTGTGTGTGTGTGTGTGTGTGTGTGTGTGTGTGTGTGTGTGTGTGTGTGTGTGTGTGTGTGTGTGTGTGTGTGTGTGTGTGTGTGTGTGTGTGTGTGTGTGTGTGTGTGTGTGTGTGTGTGTGTGTGTGTGTGTGTGTGTGTGTGTGTGTGTGTGTGTGTGTGTGTGTGTGTGTGTGTGTGTGTGTGTGTGTGTGTGTGTGTGTGTGTGTGTGTGTGTGTGTGTGTGTGTGTGTGTGTGTGTGTGTGTGTGTGTGTGTGTGTGTGTGTGTGTGTGTGTGTGTGTGTGTGTGTGTGTGTGTGTGTGTGTGTGTGTGTGTGTGTGTGTGTGTGTGTGTGTGTGTGTGTGTGTGTGTGTGTGTGTGTGTGTGTGTGTGTGTGTGTGTGTGTGTGTGTGTGTGTGTGTGTGTGTGTGTGTGTGTGTGTGTGTGTGTGTGTGTGTGTGTGTGTGTGTGTGTGTGTGTGTGTGTGTGTGTGTGTGTGTGTGTGTGTGTGTGTGTGTGTGTGTGTGTGTGTGTGTGTGTGTGTGTGTGTGTGTGTGTGTGTGTGTGTGTGTGTGTGTGTGTGTGTGTGTGTGTGTGTGTGTGTGTGTGTGTGTGTGTGTGTGTGTGTGTGTGTGTGTGTGTGTGTGTGTGTGTGTGTGTGTGTGTGTGTGTGTGTGTGTGTGTGTGTGTGTGTGTGTGTGTGTGTGTGTGTGTGTGTGTGTGTGTGTGTGTGTGTGTGTGTGTGTGTGTGTGTGTGTGTGTGTGTGTGTGTGTGTGTGTGTGTGTGTGTGTGTGTGTGTGTGTGTGTGTTGTGTGTGTGTGTGTGTGTGTGTGTGTGTGTGTGTGTGTGTGTGTGTGTGTGTGTGTGTGTGTGTGTGTGTGTGTGTGTGTGTGTGTGTGTGTGTGTGTGTGTGTGTGTGGTGTGTGTGTGTGTGTGTGTGTGTGTGTGTGTGTGTGTGTGTGTGTGTGTGTGTGTGTGTGTGTGTGTGTGTGTGTGTGTGTGTGTGTGTGTGTGTGTGTGTGTGTGTGTGTGTGTGTGTGTGTGTGTGTGTGTGTGTGTGTGTGTGTGTGTGTGTGTGTGTGTGTGTGTGTGTGTGTGTGTGTGTGTGTGTGTGTGTGTGTGTGTGTGTGTGTGTGTGTGTGTGTGTGTGTGTGTGTGTGTGTGTGTGTGTGTGTGTGTGTGTGTGTGTGTGTGTGTGTGTGTGTGTGTGTGTGTGTGTGTGTGTGTGTGTGTGTGTGTGTGTGTGTGTGTGTGTGTGTGTGTGTGTGTGTGTGTGTGTGTGTGTGTGTGTGTGTGTGTGTGTGTGTGTGTGTGTGTGTGTGTGTGTGTGTGTGTGTGTGTGTGTGTGTGTGTGTGTGTGTGTGTGTGTGTGTGTGTGTGTGTGTGTGTGTGTGTGTGTGTGTGTGTGTGTGTGTGTGTGTGTGTGTGGTGTGTGTGTGTGTGTGTGTGTGTGTGTGTGTGTGTGTGTGTGTGTGTGTGTGTGTGTGTGTGTGTGTGTGTGTGTGTGTGTGTGTGTGTGTGTGTGTGTGTGTGTGTGTGTGTGTGTGTGTGTGTGTGTGTGTGTGTGTGTGTGTGTGTGTGTGTGTGTGTGTGTGTGTGTGTGTGTGTGTGTGTGTGTGTGTGTGTGTGTGTGTGTGTGTGTGTGTGTGTGTGTGTGTGTGTGTGTGTGTGTGTGTGTGTGTGTGTGTGTGTGTGTGTGTGTGTGTGTGTGTGTGTGTGTGTGTGTGTGTGTGTGTGTGTGTGTGTGTGTGTGTGTGTGTGTGTGTGTGTGTGTGTGTGTGTGTGTGTGTGTGTGTGAGTGTGTGTGTGTGTGTGTGTGTGTGTGTGTGTGTGTGTGTGTGTGTGTGTGTGTGTGTGTGTGTGTGTGTGTGTGTGTGTGTGTGTGTGTGTGTGTGTGTGTGTGTGTGTGTGTGTGTGTGTGTGTGTGTGTGTGTGTGTGTGTGTGTGTGTGTGTGTGTGTGTGTGTGTGTGTGTGTGTGTGTGTGTGTGTGTGTGTGTGTGTGTGTGTGTGTGTGTGTGTGTGTGTGTGTGTGTGTGTGTGTGTGTGTGTGTGTGTGTGTGTGTGTGTGTGTGTGTGTGTGTGTGTGTGTGTGTGTGTGTGTGTGTGTGTGTGTGTGTGTGTGTGTGTGTGTGTGTGTGTGTGTGTGTGTGTGTGTGTGTGTGTGTGTGTGTGTGTGTGTGTGTGTGTGTGTGTGTGTGTGTGTGTGTGTGTGTGTGTGTGTGTGTGTGTGTGTGTGTGTGTGTGTGTGTGTGTGTGTGTGTGTGTGTGTGTGTGTGTGTGTGTGTGTGTGTGTGTGTGTGTGTGTGTGTGTGTGTGTGTGTGTGTGTGTGTGTGTGTGTGTGTGTGTGTGTGTGTGTGTGTGTGTGTGTGTGTGTGTGTGTGTGTGTGTGTGTGTGTGTGTGTGTGTGTGTGTGTGTGTGTGTGTGTGTGTGTGTGTGTGTGTGTGTGTGTGTGTGTGTGTGTGTGTGTGTGTGTGTGTGTGTGTGTGTGTGTGTGTGTGTGTGTGTGTGTGTGTGTGTGTGTGTGTGTGTGTGTGTGTGTGTGTGTGTGTGTGTGTGTGTGTGTGTGTGTGTGTGTGTGTGTGTGTGTGTGTGTGTGTGTGTGTGTGTGTGTGTGTGTGTGTGTGTGTGTGTGTGTGTGTGTGTGTGTGTGTGTGTGTGTGTGTGTGTGTGTGTGTTGTGTGTGTGTGTGTGTGTGTGTGTGTGTGTGTGTGTGTGTGTGTGTGTGTGTGTGTGTGTGTGTGTGTGTGTGTGTGTGTGTGTGTGTGTGTGTGTGTGTGTGTGTGTGTGTGTGTGTGTGTGTGTGTGTGTGTGTGTGTGTGTGTGTGTGTGTGTGTGTGTGTGTGTGTGTGTGTGTGTGTGTGTGTGTGTGTGTGTGTGTGTGTGTGTGTGTGTGTGTGTGTGTGTGTGTGTGTGTGTGTGTGTGTGTGTGTGTGTGTGTGTGTGTGTGTGTGTGTGTGTGTGTGTGTGTGTGTGTGTGTGTGTGTGTGTGTGTGTGTGTGTGTGTGTGTGTGTGTGTGTGTGTGTGTGTGTGTGTGTGTGTGTGTGTGTGTGTGTGTGTGTGTGTGTGTGTGTGTGTGTGTGTGTGTGTGTGTGTGTGTGTGTGTGTGTGTGTGTGTGTGTGTGTGTGTGTGTGTGTGTGTGTGTGTGTGTGTGTGTGTGTGTGTGTGTGTGTGTGTGTGTGTGTGTGTGTGTGTGTGTGTGTGTGTGTGTGTGTGTGTGTGTGTGTGTGTGTGTGTGTGTGTGTGTGTGTGTGTGTGTGTGTGTGTGTGTGTGTGTGTGTGTGTGTGTGTGTGTGTGTGTGTGTGTGTGTGTGTGTGTGTGTGTGTGTGTGTGTGTGTGTGTTGTGTGTGTGTGTGTGTGTGTGTGTGTGTGTGTGTGTGTGTGTGTGTGTGTGTGTGTGTGTGTGTGTGTGTGTGTGTGTGTGTGTGTGTGTGTGTGTGTGTGTGTGTGTGTGTGTGTGTGTGTGTGTGTGTGTGTGTGTGTGTGTGTGTGTGTGTGTGTGTGTGTGTGTGTGTGTGTGTGTGTGTGTGTGTGTGTGTGTGTGTGTGTGTGTGTGTGTGTGTGTGTGTGTGTGTGTGTGTGTGTGTGTGTGTGTGTGTGTGTGTGTGTGTGTGTGTGTGTGTGTGTGTGTGTGTGTGTGTGTGTGTGTGTGTGTGTGTGTGTGTGTGTGTGTGTGTGTGTGTGTGTGTGTGTGTGTGTGTGTGTGTGTGTGTGTGTGTGTGTGTGTGTGTGTGTGTGTGTGTGTGTGTGTGTGTGTGTGTGTGTGTGTGTGTGTGTGTGTGTGTGTGTGTGTGTGTGTGTGTGTGTGTGTGTGTGTGTGTGTGTGTGTGTGTGTGTGTGTGTGTGTGTGTGTGTGTGTGTGTGTGTGTGTGTGTGTGTGTGTGTGTGTGTGTGTGTGTGTGTGTGTGTGTGTGTGTGTGTGTGTGTGTGTGTGTGTGTGTGTGTGTGTGTGTGTGTGTGTGTGTGTGTGTGTGTGTGTGTGTGTGTGTGTGTGTGTGTGTGTGTGTGTGTGTGTGTGTGTGTGTGTGTGTGTGTGTGTGTGTGTGTGTGTGTGTGTGTGTGTGTGTGTGTGTGTGTGTGTGTGTGTGTGTGTGTGTGTGTGTGTGTGTGTGTGGTGTGTGTGTGTGTGTGTGTGTGTGTGTGTGTGTGTGTGTGTGTGTGTGTGTGTGTGTGTGTGTGTGTGTGTGTGTGTGTGTGTGTGTGTGTGTGTGTGTGTGTGTGTGTGTGTGTGTGTGTGGTGTGTGTGTGTGTGTGTGTGTGTGTGTGTGTGTGTGTGTGTGTGTGTGTGTGTGTGTGTGTGTGGTGTGTGTGTGTGTGTGTGTGTGTGTGTGTGTGTGTGTGTGTGTGTGTGTGTGTGTGTGTGTGTGTGTGTGTGTGTGTGTGTGTGTGTGTGTGTGTGTGTGTGTGTGTGTGTGTGTGTGTGTGTGTGTGTGTGTGTGTGTGTGTGTGTGTGTGGTGTGTGTGTGTGTGTGTGTGTGTGTGTGTGTGTGTGTGTGTGTGTGTGTGTGTGTGTGTGTGTGTGTGTGTGTGTGTGTGTGTGTGTGTGTGTGTGTGTGTGTGTGTGTGTGTGTGTGTGTGTGTGTGTGTGTGTGTGTGTGTGTGTGTGTGTGTGTGTGTGTGTGTGTGTGTGTGTGTGTGTGTGTGTGTGTGTGTGTGTGTGTGTGTGTGTGTGTGTGTGTGTGTGTGTGTGTGTGTGTGTGTGTGTGTGTGTGTGTGTGTGTGTGTGTGTGTGTGTGTGTGTGTGTGTGTGTGTGTGTGTGTGTGTGTGTGTGTGTGTGTGTGTGTGTGTGTGTGTGTGTGTGGTGTGTGTGTGTGTGTGTGTGTGGTGTGTTGTGTGTGTGTGTGTGTGTGTGTGTGTGTGTGTGTGTGTGTGTGTGTGTGTGTGTGTGTGTGTGTGTGTGTGTGTGTGTGTGTGTGTGTGTGTGTGTGTGTGTGTGTGTGTGTGTGTGTGTGTGTGTGTGTGTGTGTGTGTGTGTGTGTGTGTGTGTGTGTGTGTGTGTGTGTGTGTGTGTGTGTGTGTGTGTGTGTGTGTGTGTGTGTGTGTGTGTGTGTGTGTGTGTGTGTGTGGTGTGTGTGTGTGTGTGTGTGTGTGTGTGTGTGTGTGTGTGTGTGTGTGTGTGTGTGTGTGTGTGTGTGGTGTGTGTGTGTGTGTGTGTGT
>CAJZLR020000050.1:7500-17500 GCA_916050605.2 Platycheirus albimanus | reverse complement strand
CAATTGAATTTGATTGGAAGCATCTGACTTTGAGGTTTATATTTTGGTTTTTATTTCAGTCTGCCCCCCCCCCCCCCCCCCCTACCTATTTATTTGAATCTCGTAGAGCGCACTCTGAGCACACTTTGAAGTAGAAAATAAAAAAGAAACACTACTTTTTGTACAACTCAGGCTTTGTGTTGAACTAAAAAAGAAAACCGTCAATGTATTATAATAATAAGCGGAACGTAAGGTGCACCATCTATGTATGTCATACATACATAGATGTTCCCAAACACTTAATTATAGAGTTAGGAGTGGTTTTTGACTATATTGCCATGGGAAGCAAAACCAACAATAGAAGACATTTGGTGTAAAGTAGATAAGTACTTGTTGTAAAATAGCGAACGAACCTCGTTTTTAGATTTTTGATCCGTGGGTTAACTTTATTTTATCCACCGCAATCGGTGGGTTAACTCTTGAACCGCTCTTGAACCATTGTCTTAATATTAAATAATGTACACAGGAACCGAGGTAAATTGGTTTAAAATTTTGATCCGAAGATGAACCACGATTGTACAACTGACCCTTAGACAACAAGGGCCGCTATTGGCGAAGTTCAGAATCAGAAGAACATTTTATATGAAATTACTATAAAAATATATGCACTTACAGAAAACATACAGAGGAAAAAATAATTTTTGTTACTCTTAGTTCCAGAAATACAGAATATTATTGTAGAAATTTGAACGAACCATTAGAGATAATAAATCAAAACATTGCAGTAAGATAAAATCAATTCTTTCTTAATAAACTATTGTATTAATGTAAAATATGAAACCAATACTTGCCCTATAAAGCAAGAAAAAACTAAACAGATATTTCAGCATATATGGATTGCAGGATATAGTAACTCCAAACTACGGGAAAGAGAGAAAGAATTTTTGATTCATGTAAATCAATGAAAATTACTCAAAAATATCTTTTTTAATCATAATAATTTCGTAGGTATATATTCCGAAAAATAAGATGGTATAATAAAGAATTCAGGAAAAATTAATTAAAATAAAATGCACGTGTGGGTCGCACGAACTCGTTCTTGTGCTAGATAATTGCTTAGGGGCTATATATATTATTTAGAAAGAAAAGAGTTTTATTATTTGGCAAAATCTTTGACTTACTTCGTTTAAGTAATTTCTCGGAAAAACAAAATAAATAAAACTGCAAGGCCAAATAAATGTCAAACAAAAAATTTTAAAATAGTTGAACTAGAGTTTTTCTTAAAAACGTTTTGTTAAACATTTCGGTACAAAGTCATCTGATACTTTTTATTAACGACATTGTTTAAACAGAACATAAGTCCATTCGTTTCCAAAATATTTCAATAAGGACCTAATGTCCAAAATATTAAATAACCAAAAATCAGTGTTGGCAAGTAAGTTACATGAAATAAGTTACCCGTTTAGTTTAGTTTGGCATAACTAATGTAACAAATGTAATTAAATGTAACTAACTGTAACTAAATAAAACTAACTCTAACTTAATAATGAAAAATAAAAAAAATCACATTTCATCCTGAATCCCAATCGACTATTGACAAAATCCTTTTATTTGCAAGGGCAACGGCAACCTGGCAAGGAATACATATTGAAATTACTATGTTCCTGATGATAAGAAAATCTAAAAAAATATAATATTCTTGGAGCATATAATTGAATTTTACTTACATTTAAAGTTTTCCCTTTTTTCTTGAGATTCCTGGACATTTCTTTGTTTATTGTGATTTATTTTTGTATGGTAAATTCAGATTTGATCTCAGATTTGGTCTCAAATTTCAGATTTGGCTCGCCCAAAGGAAATCAAACGAGATCTATTTTGTTTTATTATTTTTAAATTTTTTTTTGCAGAAACATAGTAATTTAAAAATGTATTCCTTGACAGGTTGCCGTGGTCACAGCTGGCAGCTGGCCCGACGGCAATATCAATCATCCAGCTTTGCCATAAAACAGTGTTGTCAATCGTTATTCGATCGGGTTTGTGGAGGGAACTTCTAAATTTCAATTTAACATAAAATGTGAGTTTTTGTATTTGAAAAATTCTATTAGTTATAGTTAGTTACACTTAGTTACAATTAGTTACATTTAGTTACATTAGTTACATTAGTTACGTGTAACTAATTAAAATTTCAAAGTTACGCGTAACTATCCAACGCTGCCAAAAATAATAAAAAAAAATTTATTTTAAATTTTTAAAACGAAAATAAATTAATTGCAGTTCAATTTTTCTTATAAAATTTTTTGAAATCGGTTGTAAGGTTACGAGATGGTTCATCTGAGTACTCCTGTTTCGGTAAAATCTACAGCAACAAAAACTATCTTTTCAAAACCCTTTTCATGTCCCTTCCTTTCCCTTTCTTTTTACTTGCGATTATAGGTACTATAAGGCAAGTTATGGATTCGTGCAGAAAAAAAAATTTGAGATAACAATCACACATGACATTACGATGATGGAGAAGTCGAAAAAAGTGGGTCTGGGAATTCCGTCCGTCTGTCTGTCTGTCTGTCTGTCTGTCTGTCTGTCTGTCTGTATGTCTGTTCGCGCCTCTGGAGGCTGAACGGGTGGGCCGATTTGCTTCAAATTTGGTATTAAGGATTTATTTGGCCGTCCCTCGGAAAAAATTTTTTATTTTTGCTCTAGGTCAAAAAATAACGGCACCTGCCATACAATCTTGAAGACAAAAATTGATTTTCTCAAAAACGGCTCTAACGATTTTGATAAAACTTTCAGAATGCTATTTTTGCAAGAAAATCTATCTTTTGGTTTGAATTTTTTTTTCAAAATTTGTCTAATAACGGTACCTCTCATAGAACCAGTATTTTCAAATCAAATTTTTTCGTAAACTATACATTCGATTTCAATAAAATTTTTACCACAGGAAGTCATTCATAATTTTATTAATATGGCTTTTCAAAACTTTTTTTTTGATTTTTTATAATTTTTTCAAAAAAATTTTTGGTTTTCGAAATATGTTGGAAACGGGTACATTGATTTTTTTTTTAAATTATTTTTCAAATGTAAACTACGGATTGCCATATATTTGCATACTCAAATAAATTTCAAAATATTTTTTGAAAAAGTTTTTCAAAAATAATCTTCTTAAAAAAAAACTAGTCCAACGATTTTCAATATTTTTTTTTCCTAGATTGACGTATAGCTTTGAAATGTTATTGCATACTTAGTTTTTCCGAGAAAACTCTTAAACTAATTTAAAAAATAAAAGAATTTTCGAAATTATTTAATTTTTTTTTAATATCCATATATGCAGCCACTACGCAATTGCTTATCATAAGAGCAAGTTCGTGCGACCCAGTCGTGCATTTTATTTTCTTTCTTTTCCTTTATACAGGTATATTCTTAGTATATTATAGAAAATTAACCATTGGAACTACGACCAGTCGAAATGACACAGGCAGCCGTTTGAAAATGAAAATTTAAAGCTCAAACCCAACCAACTACAAAACTAAGGGGTTCGTAGAATTGCAGCAGCTTATGGCCGAGTGCCCAACAAATCTCAATCTAATATAAATATAAATCGAGTGTCACGTTGTTTGTCCGCAATGAACTCCTAAACTAATGAACGGATTTTAATCAAATTTTGAAAACTGTGTGCAGTTTGTTCCAACTTAAAAGATAGGATAGTTTATTTCTCAATTTATAAAGCGGTTTGACACAAATGCATTTTTAGCGCATTTGTTGTGCATCTTGTTAAATTAGTTATTAATCTTTTTGTAGGATATACTAAGGGCGACTACGAAGGTTTTCACGAAGTTTGGTCAAAATTTAGTACATCTATGTACTACGAAAGCAATTTTAGTACATTTTTTTAATATGGTAATAAATCTTTTGGTAGCATCTTTTGAGGAAGAAGAGAATGGCTGGACCAATTTTGGAAATTTTTATCTTGAAATATTTATTGAAAATCAGGGAAGGTGTAACGAAAAATTACGACGACCTACCTTGCGTGCAAAAAAAAAAAAATAAGGAGTGTAAAAGTGTCAATTATTTGAAATATTTATCAGTCAGAATTTGATTACTTTAGTGTATTGTTTTTTGTTTTGAAGTACAAAATATCGTTACATACACAAATAAGATATGTATGTATTTCTGTAATACGATTTGGTTTTATTGTTTAGTATGTTATATTTTCGAACGCTACAGATTTCATTTAAATGATGTAAATACATTATGTATATGTATGTAGGTATTCTAAAAAATTTCAAAAAGCTTTCTAAAGAAACACATTTTTAAAGAATTAAATGGTAGAAGATGGTTGGTGGTAGAACTTGGTAGATGGTAGAAGATGGTAGATGGCAGAAGATTCTAGACGGTAGAAGGTAGAAGATGGTAGACGATAGAAGATTGTAGATGGTGGTACATTGTAGAAGATGGTTGGTGGTAAAAGATGGTAGATGAAAGAAGATGGTAGAAGGGAGAAAATGGTAGATTTGAGAAAATGGAAGATGGTATATGGCAGATGGCTGGAGATGGTAGACGATAGAAGATGGTAGATGGTAGGAGATGGTAAATGGTAGAAGGTGGTAAATGGTAGAAGATGGTAGATGTTAGAAGACTGTATATAGCAGATGACAGGAGATGATAGATGCTAGAAGATGGTAAATGGTAGAGGATGGTAGATAGAACATGGTGGTAGATGGGAGAAGATTCTAGATGCAAGAATGTTTGTTTAGGTGAGATTATATCATGAACCACCAGATGGCATTAATAAATACTGCCTTTTAAACGTCCATTATAATCCCTTAAATGTCCCTAAAAAACTCTCTAAAATTCCCTTAGAGCCTCTGGGTTGGTTTCCTGTCTACTAACTTGGGCACTTTTGTAAAATTGATCTTAGAGGTAAGACCTTCCCAATAAAGAATTTATATATCCAACCTATCCAACCCAACTTATATTAAAATGGATTATTTCTTTTTTTCGAACCAAAACCCAACATTTGGTCCTTCGAGCCGGATTCCGCGTGTGGGACATTAAGACTATGCTGGGTTTAGGTGACCCCGAAGCATTTCAATTGGCTGGGTGTGATCAGTACCCCGGAATGACGATGAGACATATTCAATTTCCTTATGAATCGTAATATTCTACATTCGTCCAAGTTGCACACACTCAGGAAATGGACATCAAATTGCCCAGATCTCTTAGAATCGTTTCGCCCTGAAGACCTATTAAACGAAGAGTTCTTAAATCTTGAAGCAAACTCTCGGACTAAAATGTTAGGCATCCAGTGGAACGCTAGCTCTGATTGTTTTGAGTTCTCGATCCACTCCCAACCCCAAGACGAAGAATCTCTTTTGATTACGATAAGAAATGCGCTCTCGAAAATCGCAAAACTATTCGATCCAGCTGGCTGGCTTGCGCCAGTTATTATTATAGCCAAAATTATAATGCAACAGATTGGGCGCGATGGCACATCTTGGGACTCCCCTTTAAAGCCTCTTACCTGTCAGAATTTTAAGGATTTCGTTGCTAATCTTCCCGAGATCCGGCACATTCAGATTCCTCGATGGATTAGATTCAATCCTTCAGTATCTCTTCAGCTGCATGGATTTAGCGATTCTTCTGAGCGCGCCTATTCTGCTGCATTGTATCTTCGTATAAAACATGAAAACGACACGTTCTCTTCTCATCTTCTATGTGCGAAAACTAAAGTCGCTCCTGATAAACAAATAACACTACCAAGATTAGAAATTTGTGCATCTGTTTTACTTTCGAAGCTCATAAAGAAAATATGTCCTCAGCTCCGATACCAAATAAAAGATATTTTCCTCTGGACAGACAGCTCAATAGTTCTAGCTTGGCTGAAAAAACCTCAATTTATGTTTAAAACCTTTGTGGGAAACAGAGTTTCGGAAATATCTCAAAATGTTGAGAACAAAGTTTGGCAACACGTTTCATCTGCGGACAACCCAGCAGATCTTGCAACTCGGGGTTTATCACCAACTGAACTTCATGGTAAACAACTATGGTGGCATGGGCCTCCATGGCTATCACAAACTCAAGATTTATGGCCCTGCTCGAATCCTGATGTGCCCAATGACAATGAATTAGAACATCGACCCCTTCAATGTTACGTGACTATTCTTTTACCAGATATTGATTCCGTTCTACGAATATTTTCATCCTGGACGAAAATGATCCGCGTGATGTGCTATGTGTTTCGATTCATTCATAACACAACTTCCAACATAGCTGGAATCCCAAAGATTTTTCGCTTTTCTGATATACCGTTATTCCGGGAAAAATTTTGTATACGAAAACGGTGCCGTGAAATAAGGTAGATAGCAATAAGGCCGAATGAGATTAAATCGACCTTATTTCCACCGCAGTGGAAATAAGGCCGAATTTACTTTTTCGTCATTATTGCCTAAACCGAAGGAAATAATGTCGAATTAAAAAGGTAGGCAATAAAAGCGAGGGAAATTTGTGTAATACCTGTTTTGGTGGGAAATTTCAAATTGGTAATTACATAGAAACATATGGAAATAAAACCGAAATATGTTTTATCCAAATTGTAATAATGACGAAATAGTATGGAATAACGCTGTATGCAAACAAATTGAAATTGGTGTTGATATCTGGTCAAACATAACAGGATATTTTCCGCACCTTCCTAATTCGTATATTAAACAATTGTTAAAGTTAATATATGTATATGATTATGGAAAAATAATTTCAGCATTATTAAGAAAGCTTGATTTAAAACTACGATTTATTACGGATTTTGGAAATAAACAGTAGGTAGTGAATTATATATTTGAGTTTGCAATCAAGCCTTTCGAATAAATAGTAGTCAAATATTCGCGCGCGCGAAAAATAATTTTAGCATTATTTAGCATTATTCGCGCGCGCGAATATTTGACTACTATTTATTCGAAAGGCTTGATTGCAAACTCAAATATATAATTCACTACCTACTGTTTATTTCCAAAATCAGTAATAAATCGTAGTTTTAAATCAAGCTTTCTTAATAATGCTAAAATTATTTTTCCATAATCATATATTTTAACTTAAACAATTGCTTAATATAAAAATAAGGAAGATATAAACATAAATTTTATTGGTAATAATGTAGAATTGTCTTTTTTTTTAAATGGAAATAACATCGAAAAAAATGGAAATATCATCGATAGAAATTCCCTTGTGCATTGACTGGAAATAAAACCGAAATGGTGATCGACATTATTACCATTTTTGTTGGAAATATAGTCGACTAAGAAAAAAACGCAAATTCGCCTCTATTTCCATTTTTTTGCGAAATAAAACCGATTCGACCTTATTGCTATCTACCTTATTTCACGGCACCTACGAAAACTCAATTAATCCAGGTAACCCAAAAATTCTATTTTTCTAACGAATACTTAGCCCTTTCTCAAAACCAACCTCTCTCTAAGAATAGCCATTTGCTGACTCTTAACCCATCTTTAGATTCAGAAAACTTAATGCGTGTAAATGGAAGACTAGCTTCTGCTACTCTTTCATTCAACGAAAAATTCCCAATCATTCTGCCATATCATGCTACTTATACGTTTCTTTTCATGACATTTGTTCATAAAGTGTCCCTTCATGGTGGGAACCAATTGGTCGTTAGATTAATTCGATCTGAATTTTGGATACCAAAACTCAATAATCTAATAAAAAAATACATTAATTCATGTAAAGTGTGTACAATTTATAAACAAAAAATGGCTACTCAAATAATGGCAGCACTCGCCAAAGAACGAACTGAGCTCTCACTTCCCTTCACAAATACTGGCATTGATTTTACTGGTCCTTTTACTATAAAAAGTTTCTCTGCACGAAATTGTCGCATTTCAAAGGGTTACGTTTGTCTTTTTATATGTTTTGCCACCAAGGCTATTCATCTAGAGCCTACTAGTAATCTCTCTACTGCTTCGTTTCTAGCTGCTTTTTCCCGGTTTGTTGGCCGCCGTGGGCTCCCTAGCACGATATTTTCTGACAATGGCACAAATTTTGTCGGTGCTAACAAGGTCCTGGCGAGTGATTTCAAGAAATTTATCGAAACTTTTGCTCAAGATGTATCTAATAAATATGAAATTCAGGGAGTTAAATGGAAATTTATACCTCCAGGTGCCCCACACATGGGTGGTTTGTGGGAAGCGGGTGTTAAAAGTTTTAAGACCCACTTCCGCAAAGTTGCCGGGGACAACAAATTTACATTTGAAGAGTTTTCAACTCTCCTTGCTAGAATTGAAGCATGTCTTAATTCTAGACCGCTTATACCATTATCCGATAACGCCGACAATCTTCTCCCCTTGACCCCTGGCCATTTCCTCCGCGGAGCAGCTCTGTTGGCCCCACCGGAACAAGACATGTCTACAAGTTCGTTAAATATTAGTGATAGATGGAAAAAGGTACAAATTCTTCATCACAACTTCTGCCTTCGATGGAAGGAAGAGTATCTGAAAGAACTCCAGAAAAGATACAAGTGGAAGTACTCGAAACGCGATATAGCTTTGAACGATCTCGTCGTTATTCGTGAAGAACATATATCCCCAAATGAGTGGCGCTTAGGTAGCGTTATACATCTGTATACAGGTTCCGATGGTAAAGTAAGGGTAGCAGATGTAAAAACCCAAAAAGATATTTTGAAACGTGCTATCGTGAAACTTTGCATTTTACCACAGGATGAAGTAAGAAATACACTTTAAACCGGCTATATCTTTTTTTAATTATTATCTTAACATACGTATACTTTTTAACTAAATTTCTTCCAAAAGCACTGTTCTTCATAAATTGTATGTATGTAGATATTTATTGATATTTGCAATTTTGTTAATAACTTATGTTATGAATTTTGAAACTAACTTTTGAACTGAATTAATACTAGTAATTAAAATTATATAAATACAAAATACTTATTAAAATAAAATGCACGACTGGGTCGCACGAACTTGCTCTAATGAGTGACAGTGGTTTAGGGGCTTGAGATTTTGATAAAAATAAAAATTTCAAAATTCTTAAATAAATACTTAAACTAATTTGAGCTGAAAAAAAGTACGCCATTTTATTTCTTGGAAAACTATGAATTTATGAGAAAAAATTTATAAAAATCTGTGGAGCGGTTTTTGAGAAAAAAAGTTTTTTTTGAAAAACTTTTTGAAAAAAAATTTCAAAAAAAATTTAAAAACGCCAGTTCATAGGTATTCAGCAAATACATTTATTTAAAATTTTTAGAAAAAAATTTAATAAGCCGTTTTCAAAATATTAATTTTTAAAATTTTTTTTTTTAAAATACTTTTAAAAATACAAAAAAATATTTTTCAAAAATATTGGTATGCAATACAAATTGCGCTACCTACAGCTATATGTGTGTGAAATTTCGAAAGAATCGGTTGAGTCGTTTTCGAGATAGTCGAAAGCAAAAAAAACGGTCCTATGGAAAGTACCGTTCTTAGCCATTTTTTAAAACTTTTTTTTCAGTCATATTATTGGTCGTACCTAAAAAGCAACACTGATTTTTTTAAATTGAAATCGTTAGAGCCGTTTTTGAGAAAAATAAGCTTTAACGTAACGGTTGTATGGCAGGTACCGTTATTTTTTGAGCTAAAAAAAAAATTTCAATTTCCCCTCTGTACAATACCTAAAAAAGTCTATATACCAAGTTTGAAGCAATTCGGCTAACCCGTTTGGGCTGTAGGTGTCTATACATACAGACAGACAGACAGACAGACAGACAGACAGACAGACAGACAGACAGACAGACAGACATACAGACGGACAGAATTTTTAGACCATCTTTTTTCGTCTTCGCTATCATCGTAATGTCATGTTTGATTGTTATCTCAAAACTTTTTTTTTCGACGAATGCATAACTTGCCTTATAGTACCTATAATCGCAAGTAAAAATTAAGTATCAACAAAAAAAAAACCACAAAAGCAATATGTTAAACACTCCTCTACTAACCAATCCTTCCTTAGGAGTGAG
>CAJZLR020000049.1:0-29019 GCA_916050605.2 Platycheirus albimanus | reverse complement strand
ATGATAATGATAATGATAATGATAATGATAATGATAATGATAATGATAATGATAATGATAATGATAATGATAATGATAATGATAATGATAATGATAATGATAATGATAATGATAATGATAATGATAATGATAATGATAATGATAATGATAATGATAATGATAATGATAATGATAATGATAATGATAATGATAATGATAATGATAATGATAATGATAATGATAATGATAATGATAATGATAATGATAATGATAATGATAATGATAATGATAATGATAATGATAATGATAATGATAATGATAATGATAATGATAATGATAATGATAATGATAATGATAATGATAATGATAATGATAATGATAATGATAATGATAATGATAATGATAATGATAATGATAATGATAATGATAATGATAATGATAATGATAATGATAATGATAATGATAATGATAATGATAATGATAATGATAATGATAATGATAATGATAATGATAATGATAATGATAATGATAATGATAATGATAATGATAATGATAATGATAATGATAATGATAATGATAATGATAATGATAATGATAATGATAATGATAATGATAATGATAATGATAATGATAATGATAATGATAATGATAATGATAATGATAATGATAATGATAATGATAATGATAATGATAATGATAATGATAATGATAATGATAATGATAATGATAATGATAATGATAATGATAATGATAATGATAATGATAATGATAATGATAATGATAATGATAATGATAATGATAATGATAATGATAATGATAATGATAATGATAATGATAATGATAATGATAATGATAATGATAATGATAATGATAATGATAATGATAATGATAATGATAATGATAATGATAATGATAATGATAATGATAATGATAATGATAATGATAATGATAATGATAATGATAATGATAATGATAATGATAATGATAATGATAATGATAATGATAATGATAATGATAATGATAATGATAATGATAATGATAATGATAATGATAATGATAATGATAATGATAATGATAATGATAATGATAATGATAATGATAATGATAATGATAATGATAATGATAATGATAATGATAATGATAATGATAATGATAATGATAATGATAATGATAATGATAATGATAATGATAATGATAATGATAATGATAATGATAATGATAATGATAATGATAATGATAATGATAATGATAATGATAATGATAATGATAATGATAATGATAATGATAATGATAATGATAATGATAATGATAATGATAATGATAATGATAATGATAATGATAATGATAATGATAATGATAATGATAATGATAATGATAATGATAATGATAATGATAATGATAATGATAATGATAATGATAATGATAATGATAATGATAATGATAATGATAATGATAATGATAATGATAATGATAATGATAATGATAATGATAATGATAATGATAATGATAATGATAATGATAATGATAATGATAATGATAATGATAATGATAATGATAATGATAATGATAATGATAATGATAATGATAATGATAATGATAATGATAATGATAATGATAATGATAATGATAATGATAATGATAATGATAATGATAATGATAATGATAATGATAATGATAATGATAATGATAATGATAATGATAATGATAATGATAATGATAATGATAATGATAATGATAATGATAATGATAATGATAATGATAATGATAATGATAATGATAATGATAATGATAATGATAATGATAATGATAATGATAATGATAATGATAATGATAATGATAATGATAATGATAATGATAATGATAATGATAATGATAATGATAATGATAATGATAATGATAATGATAATGATAATGATAATGATAATGATAATGATAATGATAATGATAATGATAATGATAATGATAATGATAATGATAATGATAATGATAATGATAATGATAATGATAATGATAATGATAATGATAATGATAATGATAATGATAATGATAATGATAATGATAATGATAATGATAATGATAATGATAATGATAATGATAATGATAATGATAATGATAATGATAATGATAATGATAATGATAATGATAATGATAATGATAATGATAATGATAATGATAATGATAATGATAATGATAATGATAATGATAATGATAATGATAATGATAATGATAATGATAATGATAATGATAATGATAATGATAATGATAATGATAATGATAATGATAATGATAATGATAATGATAATGATAATGATAATGATAATGATAATGATAATGATAATGATAATGATAATGATAATGATAATGATAATGATAATGATAATGATAATGATAATGATAATGATAATGATAATGATAATGATAATGATAATGATAATGATAATGATAATGATAATGATAATGATAATGATAATGATAATGATAATGATAATGATAATGATAATGATAATGATAATGATAATGATAATGATAATGATAATGATAATGATAATGATAATGATAATGATAATGATAATGATAATGATAATGATAATGATAATGATAATGATAATGATAATGATAATGATAATGATAATGATAATGATAATGATAATGATAATGATAATGATAATGATAATGATAATGATAATGATAATGATAATGATAATGATAATGATAATGATAATGATAATGATAATGATAATGATAATGATAATGATAATGATAATGATAATGATAATGATAATGATAATGATAATGATAATGATAATGATAATGATAATGATAATGATAATGATAATGATAATGATAATGATAATGATAATGATAATGATAATGATAATGATAATGATAATGATAATGATAATGATAATGATAATGATAATGATAATGATAATGATAATGATAATGATAATGATAATGATAATGATAATGATAATGATAATGATAATGATAATGATAATGATAATGATAATGATAATGATAATGATAATGATAATGATAATGATAATGATAATGATAATGATAATGATAATGATAATGATAATGATAATGATAATGATAATGATAATGATAATGATAATGATAATGATAATGATAATGATAATGATAATGATAATGATAATGATAATGATAATGATAATGATAATGATAATGATAATGATAATGATAATGATAATGATAATGATAATGATAATGATAATGATAATGATAATGATAATGATAATGATAATGATAATGATAATGATAATGATAATGATAATGATAATGATAATGATAATGATAATGATAATGATAATGATAATGATAATGATAATGATAATGATAATGATAATGATAATGATAATGATAATGATAATGATAATGATAATGATAATGATAATGATAATGATAATGATAATGATAATGATAATGATAATGATAATGATAATGATAATGATAATGATAATGATAATGATAATGATAATGATAATGATAATGATAATGATAATGATAATGATAAGAATGATAATGATAATGATAATGATAATGATAATGATAATGATAATGATAATGATAATGATAATGATAATGATAATGATAATGATAATGATAATGATAATGATAATGATAATGATAATGATAATGATAATGATAATGATAATGATAATGATAATGATAATGATAATGATAATGATAATGATAATGATAATGATAATGATAATGATAATGATAATGATAATGATAATGATAATGATAATGATAATGATAATGATAATGATAATGATAATGATAATGATAATGATAATGATAATGATAATGATAATGATAATGATAATGATAATGATAATGATAATGATAATGATAATGATAATGATAATGATAATGATAATGATAATGATAATGATAATGATAATGATAATGATAATGATAATGATAATGATAATGATAATGATAATGATAATGATAATGATAATGATAATGATAATGATAATGATAATGATAATGATAATGATAATGATAATGATAATGATAATGATAATGATAATGATAATGATAATGATAATGATAATGATAATGATAATGATAATGATAATGATAATGATAATGATAATGATAATGATAATGATAATGATAATGATAATGATAATGATAATGATAATGATAATGATAATGATAATGATAATGATAATGATAATGATAATGATAATGATAATGATAATGATAATGATAATGATAATGATAATGATAATGATAATGATAATGATAATGATAATGATAATGATAATGATAATGATAATGATAATGATAATGATAATGATAATGATAATGATAATGATAATGATAATGATAATGATAATGATAATGATAATGATAATGATAATGATAATGATAATGATAATGATAATGATAATGATAATGATAATGATAATGATAATGATAATGATAATGATAATGATAATGATAATGATAATGATAATGATAATGATAATGATAATGATAATGATAATGATAATGATAATGATAATGATAATGATAATGATAATGATAATGATAATGATAATGATAATGATAATGATAATGATAATGATAATGATAATGATAATGATAATGATAATGATAATGATAATGATAATGATAATGATAATGATAATGATAATGATAATGATAATGATAATGATAATGATAATGATAATGATAATGATAATGATAATGATAATGATAATGATAATGATAATGATAATGATAATGATAATGATAATGATAATGATAATGATAATGATAATGATAATGATAATGATAATGATAATGATAATGATAATGATAATGATAATGATAATGATAATGATAATGATAATGATAATGATAATGATAATGATAATGATAATGATAATGATAATGATAATGATAATGATAATGATAATGATAATGATAATGATAATGATAATGATAATGATAATGATAATGATAATGATAATGATAATGATAATGATAATGATAATGATAATGATAATGATAATGATAATGATAATGATAATGATAATGATAATGATAATGATAATGATAATGATAATGATAATGATAATGATAATGATAATGATAATGATAATGATAATGATAATGATAATGATAATGATAATGATAATGATAATGATAATGATAATGATAATGATAATGATAATGATAATGATAATGATAATGATAATGATAATGATAATGATAATGATAATGATAATGATAATGATAATGATAATGATAATGATAATGATAATGATAATGATAATGATAATGATAATGATAATGATAATGATAATGATAATGATAATGATAATGATAATGATAATGATAATGATAATGATAATGATAATGATAATGATAATGATAATGATAATGATAATGATAATGATAATGATAATGATAATGATAATGATAATGATAATGATAATGATAATGATAATGATAATGATAATGATAATGATAATGATAATGATAATGATAATGATAATGATAATGATAATGATAATGATAATGATAATGATAATGATAATGATAATGATAATGATAATGATAATGATAATGATAATGATAATGATAATGATAATGATAATGATAATGATAATGATAATGATAATGATAATGATAATGATAATGATAATGATAATGATAATGATAATGATAATGATAATGATAATGATAATGATAATGATAATGATAATGATAATGATAATGATAATGATAATGATAATGATAATGATAATGATAATGATAATGATAATGATAATGATAATGATAATGATAATGATAATGATAATGATAATGATAATGTAATGATAATGATAAAGATAATGATAATGATAATGATATAATGATAATGATAATGATAATGATAATGATAATGATAATGATAATGATAATGATAATGATAATGATAATGATAATGATAATGATAATGATAATGATAATGATAATGATAATGATAATGATAATGATAATGATAATGATAATGATAATGATAATGATAATGATAATGATAATGATAATGATAATGATAATGATAATGATAATGATAATGATAATGATAATGATAATGATAATGATAATGATAATGATAATGATAATGATAATGATAATGATAATGATAATGATAATGATAATGATAATGATAATGATAATGATAATGATAATGATAATGATAATGATAATGATAATGATAATGATAATGATAATGATAATGATAATGATAATGATAATGATAATGATAATGATAATGATAATGATAATGATAATGATAATGATAATGATAATGATAATGATAATGATAATGATAATGATAATGATAATGATAATGATAATGATAATGATAATGATAATGATAATGATAATGATAATGATAATGATAATGATAATGATAATGATAATGATAATGATAATGATAATGATAATGATAATGATAATGATAATGATAATGATAATGATAATGATAATGATAATGATAATGATAATGATAATGATAATGATAATGATAATGATAATGATAATGATAATGATAATGATAATGATAATGATAATGATAATGATAATGATAATGATAATGATAATGATAATGATAATGATAATGATAATGATAATGATAATGATAATGATAATGATAATGATAATGATAATGATAATGATAATGATAATGATAATGATAATGATAATGATAATGATAATGATAATGATAATGATAATGATAATGATAATGATAATGATAATGATAATGATAATGATAATGATAATGATAATGATAATGATAATGATAATGATAATGATAATGATAATGATAATGATAATGATAATGATAATGATAATGATAATGATAATGATAATGATAATGATAATGATAATGATAATGATAATGATAATGATAATGATAATGATAATGATAATGATAATGATAATGATAATGATAATGATAATGATAATGATAATGATAATGATAATGATAATGATAATGATAATGATAATGATAATGATAATGATAATGATAATGATAATGATAATGATAATGATAATGATAATGATAATGATAATGATAATGATAATGATAATGATAATGATAATGATAATGATAATGATAATGATAATGATAATGATAATGATAATGATAATGATAATGATAATGATAATGATAATGATAATGATAATGATAATGATAATGATAATGATAATGATAATGATAATGATAATGATAATGATAATGATAATGATAATGATAATGATAATGATAATGATAATGATAATGATAATGATAATGATAATGATAATGATAATGATAATGATAATGATAATGATAATGATAATGATAATGATAATGATAATGATAATGATAATGATAATGATAATGATAATGATAATGATAATGATAATGATAATGATAATGATAATGATAATGATAATGATAATGATAATGATAATGATAATGATAATGATAATGATAATGATAATGATAATGATAATGATAATGATAATGATAATGATAATGATAATGATAATGATAATGATAATGATAATGATAATGATAATGATAATGATAATGATAATGATAATGATAATGATAATGATAATGATAATGATAATGATAATGATAATGATAATGATAATGATAATGATAATGATAATGATAATGATAATGATAATGATAATGATAATGATAATGATAATGATATGATAATGATAATGATAATGATAATGATAATGATAATGATAATGGTAATGATAATGATAATGATAATGATAATGATAATGATAATGATAATGATAATGAATGATAATGATAATGATAATGATAATGATAATGATAATGATAATGATAATGATAATGATAATGATAATGATAATGATAATGATAATGATAATGATAATGATATTGATAATGATAATGATAATGATAATGATAATTAGATAATGATAATGATAATTATAATGATAATGATAATGATAATGATAATGATAATGATAATGAGAATGATAATGATAATGATAATGATAATGATAATGATAATGATAATGATAATGATAATGATAATGATAATGATAATGATAATGATAATGATAATGATAATGATAATGATATGATATGATAATGATAATGATAATGATAATGTTAATGATAATGATAATGATAATGATAATGATAATGTAATGATAATGATAATGATATTGATAATGATAATGATAATGATATGATTGATAATGATATGATTAATGATAATGATAATGATAATGATAATGATAATGTTAATGATAATGATAATGATAATGATAATGATAATGATAATGATAATGATAATGATAATGATAATGATAATGATAATGAGAATGATAATGATAATGATAATGATAATGATAATGATAATGATAATGATATGATAATGATAATGATAATGATAATGATAATGATAATGATAATGATAATGATAATGATAATGATATTGATAATGATAATGATAATGATAATGATAATGATTAATGATAATGATAATGATAATGATAATGATAATGATAATGAATTAATGATAATGATAATGATAATGATATTGATAATGATAATGATAATGATAATGATAATGATAATGATAATGATAATGATAATGATAATGATAATGATAATGAAATGTATGATAATGTAATGATAATGATAATGATAATGATAATGATAATGATAATGATAATGATAATGATAATGATAATGATAATGATAATGATAATGATAATGATAATGATAATGATAATGATAATGATAATGATAATGATAATGATAATGATAATGATATGATATGATAATGATAATGATAATGATAATGATAATGATAATGATAATGATAATGATAATGATAATGATAATGATAATGATAATGATAATGATAATGATAATGATAATGATAATGATAATGATAATGATATGATAATGATAATGATAATGTTAATGATAATGATAATGATAATGATAATGATAATGATAATGATAATGATAATGTATGATAATGATAATGATAATGATAATGATAATAATGATAATGATAATGATAATGATAATGATAATGATAATGATATGATAATGATAATGATAATGATAATGATAATGATAATGATAATGATAATGATAATGATAATGATAATGATATGATAATGATAATGATAATGATAATGATAATGATAATGATAATGATAATGATAATGATAATGTATGATAATGATATGATAATGATAATGATAATGATAATGATAATGATTAATGATAATGATAATGATAATGATAATGATAATGATAATGATAATATTATGATAATGATAATGATAATGATAATGATATTATGATATGATAATGATAATGATAATGATTATGATTGTAATGATAATGATAATGATAATGATAATGATAATGATAATGATAATGATAATGATATGATAATGATAATGATAATGATAATGTTAATGATAATGATAATGATAATGATAATGATAATGATAATGATAATGATAATGATAATGATAATGATAATGATAATGATGATAATGATAATGATAATGATAATTGATAATGATAATGATAATGATAATGATAATGATAATGATAATGATAATGATAATGATAATGATAATGATAATGATAATGATAATGATAATGATAATGATAATGATAATGATATGATAATGATAATGAATGATATGATAATGATAATGATATGATAATGATAATGATAATGATAATGATAATGATAATGATAATGATAATGATAATGATAATGATAATGTAATGATATGATAATGATAATGATAATGATAATGATAATGATAATGATAATGATAATGATAATGATAATGATAATGATATGTAATGATAATGTATGATAATGATAATGATAATGTTAATGATAATGATAATGATAATGATAATGATAATGATATGATAATGATAATGATAATGATAATGATAATGATAATGATGATATGATAATGATAATGATAATGATAATGATAATGATAATGATAATGATATGATAATGATAATGATAATGATAATGATAATGATAATGATAATGATAATGATAATGATAATGATAATGATATGAATGATAATGATAATGATAATGATAATGATAATGATAATGATAATGATAATGATAATGATAATGATAATGATAATGATAATGATAATGATAATGATATGATAATGATAATGATAATGATAATGATAATGATAATGATATGATAATGATAATGATAATGATAATGATAATGATAATGATAATGTATAATGATAATGATAATGATAATGATAATGATAATGATAATGATAATGATAATGATAATGATATGATAATGATAATGATAATGATAATGATAATGATAATGATGATAATGATAATGATAATGATAATGATAATGATAATGATAATGATATAATGATAATGATAATGATAATTATGATAATGATAATGATAATGATAATGATAATGATAATGATAATGATATGTAATGATAATGATAATGATAATGATAATGATAATGATAATGATAATGATAATGATAATGATAATGATAATGATAATGATAATGATAATGATAATGATAATGATAATGATAATGATAATGATAATGATAATGATAATGATAATGATAATGATAATGATAATGATAATGATAATGATAATGATAATGATAATGATAATGATAATGATAATGATAATGATAATGATAATGATAATGATAATGATAATGATAATGATAATGATAATGATAATGATAATGATAATGATAATGATAATGATAATGATAATGATAATGTATATATGATAATGATAATGATAATGATAATGATAATGATAATGATAATGATATGATAATGATAATGATAATGTTATTGATAATGATAATGATAATGATAATGATAATGATAATGATAATGATAATGATAATGATATGATAATGTTAATGATAATGATAATGATAATGATAATGATAATGATATGAAATGATAATGATAATGATAATGATAATGATAATGATAATGATAATGATAATGATATTGATAATGATAATGATAATGATAATGATAATGATAATGATAATGATAATGATAATGATAATGATAATGATAATGATAATGTAATGATAATGATAATGATAATGATAATGATAATGATAATGATAATGATAATGATAATGATAATGTAATGATAATGATAATGATAATGATATGATAATGATATGATAATGATAATGATATTGATAATGATATGATAATGATTAATGATAATGATTATGATAATGATAATGATAATGATATGATAATGTAATGATAATGATAATGATAATGATGGATAATGATAATGTTAATGATAATGATTAATGATAATGATAATGGATAATGATAATGATAATGATAATGATAATGATAATGATAATGATAATGATAATGATAATGATAATGATAATGATAATGGATAATGATAATGATAATGATAATGATAATGATAATGGATAATGATAATGATTTGATAATGATAATGATAATGATAATGATAATGATAATGATAATGATAATGATAATGATAATGATATGATAATGATAATGATAATGATAATGATATGATAATGATAATGATAATGATAATGATAATGATAATGATATGATAATGATAATGATTAATGATTAATGATAATGATAATGATAATGATAATGATAATGATAATGATAATGATAATGATAATGTATTGATAATGATAATGATAATGATAATGATAATGATAATGATAATGATAATGATAATGATAATGATAATGATAATGATAATGATAATGATAATGATAATGAATGATATGATAATGATAATGATAATGATAATGATAATGAATGATAATGATAATGATAATGATAATGATAATGATAATGATAATGATATGATAATGATAATGATAATGATAATGATAATGATAATGATAATGATAATGATAATGATAATGATATGATATGATAATGATAATGATAATGATAATGATAATGATAATGAAATGAATGTAATGATAATGATAATGATAATGATAATGATAATGATATGATAATGATAATGATAATGATAATGATATGATAATGATGATAATGATATTGATAATGATAATGATAATGATAATGATAATGATAATGATAATGATATGATATGATAATGATAATGATAATGATATGATAATGATAATGATAATGATAATGATAATGATAATGATAATGATAATGATAATGATAATGATAATGATAATGATAATGATAATGATAATGATAATGATAATGATAATGATAATGATAATGATAATGATAATGATAATGATAATGATAATGATAATGATAATGATAATGATAATGATAATGATAATGATAATGATAATGATAATGATAATGATAATGATAATGATAATGATAATGATAATGATAATGATAATGATAATGATAATGATAATGATAATGTAATGATAATGATAATGATAATGATAATGATAATGATAATGATAATGATAATGATAATGATAATGATATGATAATGATAATGATAATGATAATGATAATGATAATGATAATGATAATGATAATGATAATGATAATGATAATGATAATGATATGGATAATGATAATGATAATGATAATGATAATGATAATGATAATGATAATGATAATGATAATGATAATGATAATGATAATGATAATGATAATGATAATGGATAATGGATAATGGATAATGGATAATGGATAATGTAATGATAATGATAATGATAATGATAATGATAATGATAATGATAATGATAATGATAATGATAATGATAATGATAATGATAATGATAATGATAATGATAATGATAATGATAATGATAATGATAATGATAATGATATGATAATGATAATGATAATGATAATGATAATGATAATGATAATGATAATGATAATGATAATGATAATGATATGCATAATGATAATGATAATGATAATGATAATGATAATGATAATGATAATGATAATGATAATGATAATGATATGATAATGATAATGATAATGATAATGATATGATAATGATAAGATAATGAATGATAATGATAATGATAATGATAATGATAATGATAATGATATGATAATGATAAGATATGATAATGATAATGATAATGATAATGATAATGATAATGATAATGATAATGATAATGATAATGATAATGATAATGATAATGATAATGATAATGATAATGATAATGATAATGATAATGATAATGATAATGATAATGATAATGATAATGATAATGATAATGATAATGATAATGATAATGATAATGATAATGATAATGATAATGATAATGATATGATTGATAATGATAATGATAATGATAATGATAATGATATGATAATGATAATGATAATGATAATGATAATGTAATGATAATGATAATGATAATGATAATGATAATGATAATGATAATGATATGATAATGATAATGATAATGATAATGATAATGATAATGATAATGATAATGATAATGATAATGATAATGATAAATGATAATGATAATGATAATGATAATGATATGATAATGATAATGATAATGATAATGATAATGATAATGATAATGATAATGATAATGATAATGATAATGATAATGATAATGATAATGATAATGATAATGATAATGATAATGATAATGATAATGATAATGATAATGATAATGATAATGATAATGATAATGATAATGATAATGTATGATAATGATATAGATAATGATATAGATAATGATATAGATAATGATAATGATAATGATAATGATAATGATATAGATAATGATATAGATAATGATATAGATAATGATAATGATAATGATAATGATAATGATATAGATAATGATAATGATAATGATAATGATAATGATAATGATAATGATAATGATATGATAATGATAATGATAATGATAATGATAATGATAATGATAATGATAATGATAATGATAATGATAATGATAATGATAATGATAATGATAATGATAATGATAATGATAATGATAATGATAATGATAATGATAATTTGAATGATATGATATGATAATGATAATGATAATGATAATGATAATGATAATGATAATGATAATGATAATGATAATGATAATGATAATGATAATGATAATGATAATGATAATGATAATGATAATGATAATGATAATGATAATGATAATGATAATGATAATGATAATGTAATGATAATGATAATGATAATGATAATGATAATAATGATAATGATAATGATAATGATAATGATAATGATAATGATAATGATAATGATAATGATAATGATAATGATAATGATAATGATAATATATGATAATGATAATGATAATGATAATGATAATGATAATGATAATGATAATGATAATGATAATGATAATGATAATGATAATGATAATGATAATGATAATGATAATGATAATGATAATGATAATGATAATGATAATGATAATGATAATGATAATGATAATGATAATGATAATGTATGATATGATAATGATAATGATAATGATAATGATAATGATAATGATAATGATAATGATAATGATAATGAATGATAATGATAATGATAATGATAATGATAATGATAATGATAATGATAATGATAATGATAATGATTATGATAATGATAATGATAATGATAATGATAATGATAATGATAATGATAATGATAATGATAATGATAATGATAATGATAATGATAATGATAATGATATGATAATGATAATGATAATGATAATGATAATGATAATGATAATGATATGATAATGATAATGATAATGATAATGATAATGATAATGATAATGATAATGATAATGATAATGATAATGATAATGATAATGATAATGATAATGATAATGATAATGATATGATAATGATAATGATAATGATAATGATAATGATAATGATAATGATAATGATAATGATAATGATAATGATAATGATAATGATAATGATAATGATAATGATAATGATAAGGTAATGATAATGATAATTATAATGATAATGATAATTGATAATGATAATGATAATGATAATGATAATGATAATGATAATGATAATGATAATGATAATGATAATGATAATGATATGATATGTAATGATAATGATAATGATAATGATAATGATAATGATAATGATAATGATAATGATAATGATAATGATAATGATAATGATAATGATAATGATAATGATAATGATAATGAATAATGATAATGATAATGATAATGATAATGATAATGATAATGATAATGATAATGATAATGATAATGATAATGATAATGATAATGTTAATGATAATGATAATGATATGATAATGATAATGATAATGATAATGAATAATGATAATGATAATGATAATGATAATGATAATGATAATGATAATGATAATGATAATGATAATGATAATGATTAATGATAATGATAATGATAATGATAATGATAATGATAATGATAATGATAATGATAATGATAATGATAATGATAATGATAATGATAATGATAATGATAATGATAATGATAATGATAATGATAATGATAATGATAATGATAATGATTAATGATAATGATAATGATAATGATAATGATAATGATAATGATAATGATAATGATAATGATAATGATAATGATAATGATAATGATAATGATAATGATAATGATAATGATAATGATAATGATAATGATAATGATAATGATAATGATAATGATAATGATAATGATAATGATAATGATAATGATATGATAATGATAATGATAATGATAATGATAATGATAATGATAATGATAATGATAATGATAATGATAATGATAATGATAATGATAATGATAATGATAATGATAATGTAATGATAATGATAATGATAATGATAATGATAATGATAATGATAATGATAATGATAATGATAATGATAATGATAATGATAATGATAATGATAATGATAATGAATGATAATGATAATGATAATGATAATGATAATGATAATGATAATGATAATGATAATGATAATGATAATGATAATGATAATGATAATGATAATGATAATGATAATGATAATGATAATGATAAGTATGATAATGATAATGATATGATAATGATAATGATAAATGATAAATGATAATGATAATGATAATGATAATGATAATGATAATGATAATGATAAAGATAATGATAATGATAATGATATTGATAATGATAATGATAATGATAATGATAATGATAATGATAATGATAATGATAATGTAATGATAATGATAATGATAAATGATAATGATAATGATAATGATAATGATAATGATAATGATAATGATAATGATAATGATAATGATAATGATAATGATAATGATAATGATAATGATAATGATAATGATAATGATAATGATAATGATAATGATATGATAATGATAATGATAATGATAATGATAATGATAATGATAATGATAATGATAATGATGATAATGATAATGATAATGATAATGATAATGATAATGATAATGATAATGATAATGATAATGATAATGATAATGATAATGATAATGATAATGATAATGATAATGATAATGATAATGATAATGATAATGATAATGATAATGATAATGATAATGATAATGATAATGATAATGATAATGATAATGATAATGATAATGATAATGATAATGATAATGATAATGATAATGATAATGATAATGATAATGATAATGATAATGATAATGATAATGATAATGATAATGATAATGATAATGATAATGATAATGATAATGATAATGATAATGATAATGATAATGATAATGATAATGATAATGATAATGATAATGATAATGATAATGATAATGATAATGATAATGATAATGATAATGATAATGATAATGATAATGATAATGATAATGATAATGATAATGATAATGATAATGATAATGATAATGATAATGATAATGATAATGATAATGATAATGATAATGATAATGATAATGATAATGATAATGATAATGATAATGATAATGATAATGATAATGATAATGATAATGATAATGATAATGATAATGATAATGATAATGATAATGATAATGATAATGATAATGATAATGATAATGATAATGATAATGATAATGATAATGATAATGATAATGATAATGATAATGATAATGATAATGATAATGATAATGATAATGATAATGATAATGATAATGATAATGATAATGATAATGATAATGATAATGATAATGATAATGATAATGATAATGATAATGATAATGATAATGATAATGATAATGATAATGATAATGATAATGATAATGATAATGATAATGATAATGATAATGATAATGATAATGATAATGATAATGATAATGATAATGATAATGATAATGATAATGATAATGATAATGATAATGATAATGATAATGATAATGATAATGATAATGATAATGATAATGATAATGATAATGATAATGATAATGATAATGATAATGATAATGATAATGATAATGATAATGATAATGATAATGATAATGATAATGATAATGATAATGATAATGATAATGATAATGATAATGATAATGATAATGATAATGATAATGATAATGATAATGATAATGATAATGATAATGATAATGATAATGATAATGATAATGATAATGATAATGATAATGATAATGATAATGATAATGATAATGATAATGATAATGATAATGATAATGATAATGATAATGATAATGATAATGATAATGATAATGATAATGATAATGATAATGATAATGATAATGATAATGATAATGATAATGATAATGATAATGATAATGATAATGATAATGATAATGATAATGATAATGATAATGATAATGATAATGATAATGATAATGATAATGATAATGATAATGATAATGATAATGATAATGATAATGATAATGATAATGATAATGATAATGATAATGATAATGATAATGATAATGATAATGATAATGATAATGATAATGATAATGATAATGATAATGATAATGATAATGATAATGATAATGATAATGATAATGATAATGATAATGATAATGATAATGATAATGATAATGATAATGATAATGATAATGATAATGATAATGATAATGATAATGATAATGATAATGATAATGATAATGATAATGATAATGATAATGATAATGATAATGATAATGATAATGATAATGATAATGATAATGATAATGATAATGATAATGATAATGATAATGATAATGATAATGATAATGATAATGATAATGATAATGATAATGATAATGATAATGATAATGATAATGATAATGATAATGATAATGATAATGATAATGATAATGATAATGATAATGATAATGATAATGATAATGATAATGATAATGATAATGATAATGATAATGATAATGATAATGATAATGATAATGATAATGATAATGATAATGATAATGATAATGATAATGATAATGATAATGATAATGATAATGATAATGATAATGATAATGATAATGATAATGATAATGATAATGATAATGATAATGATAATGATAATGATAATGATAATGATAATGATAATGATAATGATAATGATAATGATAATGATAATGATAATGATAATGATAATGATAATGATAATGATAATGATAATGATAATGATAATGATAATGATAATGATAATGATAATGATAATGATAATGATAATGATAATGATAATGATAATGATAATGATAATGATAATGATAATGATAATGATAATGATAATGATAATGATAATGATAATGATAATGATAATGATAATGATAATGATAATGATAATGATAATGATAATGATAATGTAAGAATGATAATGATAATGATAATGATAATGATAATGATAATGATAATGATAATGATAATGATAATGATAATGATAATGATAATGATAATGATAATGATAATGATAATGATAATGATAATGATAATGATAATGATAATGATAATGATAATGATAATGATAATGATAATGATAATGATAATGATAATGATAATGATAATGATAATGATAATGATAATGATAATGATAATGATAATGATAATGATAATGATAATGATAATGATAATGATAATGATAATGATAATGATAATGATAATGATAATGATAATGATAATGATAATGATAATGATAATGATAATGATAATGATAATGATAATGATAATGATAATGATAATGATAATGATAATGATAATGATAATGATAATGATAATGATAATGATAATGATAATGATAATGATAATGATAATGATAATGATAATGATAATGATAATGATAATGATAATGATAATGATAATGATAATGATAATGATAATGATAATGATAATGATAATGATAATGATAATGATAATGATAATGATAATGATAATGATAATGATAATGATAATGATAATGATAATGATAATGATAATGATAATGATAATGATAATGATAATGATAATGATAATGATAATGATAATGATAATGATAATGATAATGATAATGATAATGATAATGATAATGATAATGATAATGATAATGATAATGATAATGATAATGATAATGATAATGATAATGATAATGATAATGATAATGATAATGATAATGATAATGATAATGATAATGATAATGATAATGATAATGATAATGATAATGATAATGATAATGATAATGATAATGATAATGATAATGATAATGATAATGATAATGATAATGATAATGATAATGATAATGATAATGATAATGATAATGATAATGATAATGATAATGATAATGATAATGATAATGATAATGATAATGATAATGATAATGATAATGATAATGATAATGATAATGATAATGATAATGATAATGATAATGATAATGATAATGATAATGATAATGATAATGATAATGATAATGATAATGATAATGATAATGATAATGATAATGATAATGATAATGATAATGATAATGATAATGATAATGATAATGATAATGATAATGATAATGATAATGATAATGATAATGATAATGATAATGATAATGATAATGATAATGATAATGATAATGATAATGATAATGATAATGATAATGATAATGATAATGATAATGATAATGATAATGATAATGATAATGATAATGATAATGATAATGATAATGATAATGATAATGATAATGATAATGATAATGATAATGATAATGATAATGATAATGATAATGATAATGATAATGATAATGATAATGATAATGATAATGATAATGATAATGATAATGATAATGATAATGATAATGATAATGATAATGATAATGATAATGATAATGATAATGATAATGATAATGATAATGATAATGATAATGATAATGATAATGATAATGATAATGATAATGATAATGATAATGATAATGATAATGATAATGATAATGATAATGATAATGATAATGATAATGATAATGATAATGATAATGATAATGATAATGATAATGATAATGATAATGATAATGATAATGATAATGATAATGATAATGATAATGATAATGATAATGATAATGATAATGATAATGATAATGATAATGATAATGATAATGATAATGATAATGATAATGATAATGATAATGATAATGATAATGATAATGATAATGATAATGATAATGATAATGATAATGATAATGATAATGATAATGATAATGATAATGATAATGATAATGATAATGATAATGATAATGATAATGATAATGATAATGATAATGATAATGATAATGATAATGATAATGATAATGATAATGATAATGATAATGATAATGATAATGATAATGATAATGATAATGATAATGATAATGATAATGATAATGATAATGATAATGATAATGATAATGATAATGATAATGATAATGATAATGATAATGATAATGATAATGATAATGATAATGATAATGATAATGATAATGATAATGATAATGATAATGATAATGATAATGATAATGATAATGATAATGATAATGATAATGATAATGATAATGATAATGATAATGATAATGATAATGATAATGATAATGATAATGATAATGATAATGATAATGATAATGATAATGATAATGATAATGATAATGATAATGATAATGATAATGATAATGATAATGATAATGATAATGATAATGATAATGATAATGATAATGATAATGATAATGATAATGATAATGATAATGATAATGATAATGATAATGATAATGATAATGATAATGATAATGATAATGATAATGATAATGATAATGATAATGATAATGATAATGATAATGATAATGATAATGATAATGATAATGATAATGATAATGATAATGATAATGATAATGATAATGATAATGATAATGATAATGATAATGATAATGATAATGATAATGATAATGATAATGATAATGATAATGATAATGATAATGATAATGATAATGATAATGATAATGATAATGATAATGATAATGATAATGATAATGATAATGATAATGATAATGATAATGATAATGATAATGATAATGATAATGATAATGATAATGATAATGATAATGATAATGATAATGATAATGATAATGATAATGATAATGATAATGATAATGATAATGATAATGATAATGATAATGATAATGATAATGATAATGATAATGATAATGATAATGATAATGATAATGATAATGATAATGATAATGATAATGATAATGATAATGATAATGATAATGATAATGATAATGATAATGATAATGATAATGATAATGATAATGATAATGATAATGATAATGATAATGATAATGATAATGATAATGATAATGATAATGATAATGATAATGATAATGATAATGATAATGATAATGATAATGATAATGATAATGATAATGATAATGATAATGATAATGATAATGATAATGATAATGATAATGATAATGATAATGATAATGATAATGATAATGATAATGATAATGATAATGATAATGATAATGATAATGATAATGATAATGATAATGATAATGATAATGATAATGATAATGATAATGATAATGATAATGATAATGATAATGATAATGATAATGATAATGATAATGATAATGATAATGATAATGATAATGATAATGATAATGATAATGATAATGATAATGATAATGATAATGATAATGATAATGATAATGATAATGATAATGATAATGATAATGATAATGATAATGATAATGATAATGATAATGATAATGATAATGATAATGATAATGATAATGATAATGATAATGATAATGATAATGATAATGATAATGATAATGATAATGATAATGATAATGATAATGATAATGATAATGATAATGATAATGATAATGATAATGATAATGATAATGATAATGATAATGATAATGATAATGATAATGATAATGATAATGATAATGATAATGATAATGATAATGATAATGATAATGATAATGATAATGATAATGATAATGATAATGATAATGATAATGATAATGATAATGATAATGATAATGATAATGATAATGATAATGATAATGATAATGATAATGATAATGATAATGATAATGATAATGATAATGATAATGATAATGATAATGATAATGATAATGATAATGATAATGATAATGATAATGATAATGATAATGATAATGATAATGATAATGATAATGATAATGATAATGATAATGATAATGATAATGATAATGATAATGATAATGATAATGATAATGATAATGATAATGATAATGATAATGATAATGATAATGATAATGATAATGATAATGATATGATAATGATAATGATAATGATAATGATAATGATAATGATAATGATAATGATAATGATAATGATAATGATAATGATAATGATAATGATAATGATAATGATAATGATAATGATAATGATAATGATAATGATAATGATAATGATAATGATAATGATAATGATAATGATAATGATAATGATAATGATAATGATAATGATAATGATAATGATAATGATAATGATAATGATAATGATAATGATAATGATAATGATAATGATAATGATAATGATAATGATAATGATAATGATAATGATAATGATAATGATAATGATAATGATAATGATAATGATAATGATAATGATAATGATAATGATAATGATAATGATAATGATAATGATAATGATAATGATAATGATAATGATAATGATAATGATAATGATAATGATAATGATAATGATAATGATAATGATAATGATAATGATAATGATAATGATAATGATAATGATAATGATAATGATAATGATAATGATAATGATAATGATAATGATAATGATAATGATAATGATAATGATAATGATAATGATAATGATAATGATAATGATAATGATAATGATAATGATAATGATAATGATAATGATAATGATAATGATAATGATAATGATAATGATAATGATAATGATAATGATAATGATAATGATAATGATAATGATAATGATAATGATAATGATAATGATAATGATAATGATAATGATAATGATAATGATAATGATAATGATAATGATAATGATAATGATAATGATAATGATAATGATAATGATAATGATAATGATAATGATAATGATAATGATAATGATAATGATAATGATAATGATAATGATAATGATAATGATAATGATAATGATAATGATAATGATAATGATAATGATAATGATAATGATAATGATAATGATAATGATAATGATAATGATAATGATAATGATAATGATAATGATAATGATAATGATAATGATAATGATAATGATAATGATAATGATAATGATAATGATAATGATAATGATAATGATAATGATAATGATAATGATAATGATAATGATAATGATAATGATAATGATAATGATAATGATAATGATAATGATAATGATAATGATAATGATAATGATAATGATAATGATAATGATAATGATAATGATAATGATAATGATAATGATAATGATAATGATAATGATAATGATAATGATAATGATAATGATAATGATAATGATAATGATAATGATAATGATAATGATAATGATAATGATAATGATAATGATAATGATAATGATAATGATAATGATAATGATAATGATAATGATAATGATAATGATAATGATAATGATAATGATAATGATAATGATAATGATAATGATAATGATAATGATAATGATAATGATAATGATAATGATAATGATAATGATAATGATAATGATAATGATAATGATAATGATAATGATAATGATAATGATAATGATAATGATAATGATAATGATAATGATAATGATAATGATAATGATAATGATAATGATAATGATAATGATAATGATAATGATAATGATAATGATAATGATAATGATAATGATAATGATAATGATAATGATAATGATAATGATAATGATAATGATAATGATAATGATAATGATAATGATAATGATAATGATAATGATAATGATAATGATAATGATAATGATAATGATAATGATAATGATAATGATAATGATAATGATAATGATAATGATAATGATAATGATAATGATAATGATAATGATAATGATAATGATAATGATAATGATAATGATAATGATAATGATAATGATAATGATAATGATAATGATAATGATAATGATAATGATAATGATAATGATAATGATAATGATAATGATAATGATAATGATAATGATAATGATAATGATAATGATAATGATAATGATAATGATAATGATAATGATAATGATAATGATAATGATAATGATAATGATAATGATAATGATAATGATAATGATAATGATAATGATAATGATAATGATAATGATAATGATAATGATAATGATAATGATAATGATAATGATAATGATAATGATAATGATAATGATAATGATAATGATAATGATAATGATAATGATAATGATAATGATAATGATAATGATAATGATAATGATAATGATAATGATAATGATAATGATAATGATAATGATAATGATAATGATAATGATAATGATAATGATAATGATAATGATAATGATAATGATAATGATAATGATAATGATAATGATAATGATAATGATAATGATAATGATAATGATAATGATAATGATAATGATAATGATAATGATAATGATAATGATAATGATAATGATAATGATAATGATAATGATAATGATAATGATAATGATAATGATAATGATAATGATAATGATAATGATAATGATAATGATAATGATAATGATAATGATAATGATAATGATAATGATAATGATAATGATAATGATAATGATAATGATAATGATAATGATAATGATAATGATAATGATAATGATAATGATAATGATAATGATAATGATAATGATAATGATAATGATAATGATAATGATAATGATAATGATAATGATAATGATAATGATAATGATAATGATAATGATAATGATAATGATAATGATAATGATAATGATAATGATAATGATAATGATAATGATAATGATAATGATAATGATAATGATAATGATAATGATAATGATAATGATAATGATAATGATAATGATAATGATAATGATAATGATAATGATAATGATAATGATAATGATAATGATAATGATAATGATAATGATAATGATAATGATAATGATAATGATAATGATAATGATAATGATAATGATAATGATAATGATAATGATAATGATAATGATAATGATAATGATAATGATAATGATAATGATAATGATAATGATAATGATAATGATAATGATAATGATAATGATAATGATAATGATAATGATAATGATAATGATAATGATAATGATAATGATAATGATAATGATAATGATAATGATAATGATAATGATAATGATAATGATAATGATAATGATAATGATAATGATAATGATAATGATAATGATAATGATAATGATAATGATAATGATAATGATAATGATAATGATAATGATAATGATAATGATAATGATAATGATAATGATAATGATAATGATAATGATAATGATAATGATAATGATAATGATAATGATAATGATAATGATAATGATAATGATAATGATAATGATAATGATAATGATAATGATAATGATAATGATAATGATAATGATAATGATAATGATAATGATAATGATAATGATAATGATAATGATAATGATAATGATAATGATAATGATAATGATAATGATAATGATAATGATAATGATAATGATAATGATAATGATAATGATAATGATAATGATAATGATAATGATAATGATAATGATAATGATAATGATAATGATAATGATAATGATAATGATAATGATAATGATAATGATAATGATAATGATAATGATAATGATAATGATAATGATAATGATAATGATAATGATAATGATAATGATAATGATAATGATAATGATAATGATAATGATAATGATAATGATAATGATAATGATAATGATAATGATAATGATAATGATAATGATAATGATAATGATAATGATAATGATAATGATAATGATAATGATAATGATAATGATAATGATAATGATAATGATAATGATAATGATAATGATAATGATAATGATAATGATAATGATAATGATAATGATAATGATAATGATAATGATAATGATAATGATAATGATAATGATAATGATAATGATAATGATAATGATAATGATAATGATAATGATAATGATAATGATAATGATAATGATAATGATAATGATAATGATAATGATAATGATAATGATAATGATAATGATAATGATAATGATAATGATAATGATAATGATAATGATAATGATAATGATAATGATAATGATAATGATAATGATAATGATAATGATAATGATAATGATAATGATAATGATAATGATAATGATAATGATAATGATAATGATAATGATAATGATAATGATAATGATAATGATAATGATAATGATAATGATAATGATAATGATAATGATAATGATAATGATAATGATAATGATAATGATAATGATAATGATAATGATAATGATAATGATAATGATAATGATAATGATAATGATAATGATAATGATAATGATAATGATAATGATAATGATAATGATAATGATAATGATAATGATAATGATAATGATAATGATAATGATAATGATAATGATAATGATAATGATAATGATAATGATAATGATAATGATAATGATAATGATAATGATAATGATAATGATAATGATAATGATAATGATAATGATAATGATAATGATAATGATAATGATAATGATAATGATAATGATAATGATAATGATAATGATAATGATAATGATAATGATAATGATAATGATAATGATAATGATAATGATAATGATAATGATAATGATAATGATAATGATAATGATAATGATAATGATAATGATAATGATAATGATAATGATAATGATAATGATAATGATAATGATAATGATAATGATAATGATAATGATAATGATAATGATAATGATAATGATAATGATAATGATAATGATAATGATAATGATAATGATAATGATAATGATAATGATAATGATAATGATAATGATAATGATAATGATAATGATAATGATAATGATAATGATAATGATAATGATAATGATAATGATAATGATAATGATAATGATAATGATAATGATAATGATAATGATAATGATAATGATAATGATAATGATAATGATAATGATAATGATAATGATAATGATAATGATAATGATAATGATAATGATAATGATAATGATAATGATAATGATAATGATAATGATAATGATAATGATAATGATAATGATAATGATAATGATAATGATAATGATAATGATAATGATAATGATAATGATAATGATAATGATAATGATAATGATAATGATAATGATAATGATAATGATAATGATAATGATAATGATAATGATAATGATAATGATAATGATAATGATAATGATAATGATAATGATAATGATAATGATAATGATAATGATAATGATAATGATAATGATAATGATAATGATAATGATAATGATAATGATAATGATAATGATAATGATAATGATAATGATAATGATAATGATAATGATAATGATAATGATAATGATAATGATAATGATAATGATAATGATAATGATAATGATAATGATAATGATAATGATAATGATAATGATAATGATAATGATAATGATAATGATAATGATAATGATAATGATAATGATAATGATAATGATAATGATAATGATAATGATAATGATAATGATAATGATAATGATAATGATAATGATAATGATAATGATAATGATAATGATAATGATAATGATAATGATAATGATAATGATAATGATAATGATAATGATAATGATAATGATAATGATAATGATAATGATAATGATAATGATAATGATAATGATAATGATAATGATAATGATAATGATAATGATAATGATAATGATAATGATAATGATAATGATAATGATAATGATAATGATAATGATAATGATAATGATAATGATAATGATAATGATAATGATAATGATAATGATAATGATAATGATAATGATAATGATAATGATAATGATAATGATAATGATAATGATAATGATAATGATAATGATAATGATAATGATAATGATAATGATAATGATAATGATAATGATAATGATAATGATAATGATAATGATAATGATAATGATAATGATAATGATAATGATAATGTAATGATAATGATAATGATAAGATAATGATAATGATAATGATAATGATAATGATAATGATAATGATAATGATAATGATAATGATAATGATAATGATAATGATAATGATAATGATAATGATAATGATAATGATAATGATAATGATAATGATAATGATAATGATAATGATAATGATAATGATAATGATAATGATAATGATAATGATAATGATAATGATAATGATAATGATAATGATAATGATAATGATAATGATAATGATAATGATAATGATAATGATAATGATA
>CAJZLR020000048.1:0-29080 GCA_916050605.2 Platycheirus albimanus | reverse complement strand
ACCACAGAAGAGACGCAAATGGGATAGGAAATCCAGAAAGGGCATTTTTGTTGGCTACGGTGATGGTGTGAAAGGCTATAGAGTTTTTTTTCCAATAATAATAAAGTTGAGGTCTGTCGTATTGCTCGGTTTCATGATTCTAAGGTGATGGGGGTTGCTGGACCTGAGAAGATGTTTGCTGTTTTGGATGATGAGGATCTGCAAATTGATCCGTCGATAGAGGAGGGGTGTCTAGATAAACCGTCAGTTTCCAATTATAAGGCTGATCGTGTCGATGGGGGTGGCGCTGTACACAAGAATAATGTTGTGGTTGATGAAGCTATGTTTGATGCTGGAGATAAGGCTAATGCTGTTGGTGTTGACGTTGAGCCTGACTATGATGATGAAGATATTTTTGAAGAAGTTATTGAAGATGAGTTGGATGTTGGAAAACAAAAGGAAGCCAGCTTAATAAGTGGTCGATTGAGGAGCAAAATCAAATGTGTTGAAAGTAATGCAAACTGTTGCATTCAGGAAAGCTTTGCTTTTTTAGCTGAGTGTTATGTACCAAATTCGTTTGAGAAGGCAATGCAATGTGAAGATGCGGACAAATGGAGAATGACAATGGACGAAGAAATCAATTCGTTGAATAAAAACGACACCTGGACTTTGATGAAGTTGCCTGAAAACCGGAAGCTGGTAGATACTAAATGGGTATACCAAATCAAGAACTCAACGGAGAATGAAGGTGAGAGATATAAGGCTAGATTGGTAGCTCGAGGTTTTAGCCAGCAATTCGGGGTGGATTATTTTGAAACCCTTAGCCCAGTTGCAAAATTCACTTCAATTCGTGCAATTTTGGGTATAGCAGCATCAGAAAATCTTCATATCAAGCAATTTGACGTCAAAACGGCGTTTTTAAATGGTGACATCAAAGAAGAGATTTATGTTCAACAGCCAAAAGGATACGAGGATGGAAGCACTCGAGTATGTAAACTTCAGAAAAGTTTATACGGTTTGAAGCAAGCGTCTAGGTGCTGGAATCAAACCTTTACCAAACTTCTTAAAGCATTTTATGTTTAAATACAAATCAAAAACAAATTTAATTTATTTTAATTTATATATATTTGTTGTTTTTACTTTAATAATCACAATATATTTTTTGTTTTTTATTATTATAAATTGACGCGACGCGTTTCGGACAATATGTCCATCTTCGGGCGTTTGATGTTGACTGCAATGCCGATGATCTATTAATCTTGTTGTTTCTTCTGTTTTTTATTGTAATTGTTGTTGTGATTTATTAATTAGTTTTATTGTTATGTGTTTGTCTCCCTTTAACTATTGTTTTTGTTTAGGTAGTTTATTGCAGTGTCATAAATTATGTTTCCTTTTATTGTTAATTTGTCGTTTAAAATGTTGTCTCGTTCTGTTTTGCTGGCTATGTAAATCTCAAATTCTTCTAGCGCGTCCAGATTTCTCCCTTTCTGGCAAAAATGTAATGGTGTAAGGTTTGATTCAAAGTTAGTGTATGTGTGATTTTTGTCCATTAAATGAAGAGCGAAATTCGATTTTGTGTTGTGTTTGGGTAAATGTTCTGAAAATCTGTCTTTGAAAGTTCTGCCTGTTTGTCCGATATAAAATTTATCACAATCGTCACATTTGATTTTATAGACACCTGAACAGTTTTTTGTGTCTTTTGTTGTTTTTTGTTTTAATATTTTGGCTAGGTTATTATTTGTTTTGAACGATACTTGTATGTTAAGTTTGTTTAGTTCGTTATGGATAATGTGTGGGAGTATATTAGTATAATTGATTGATATGTATTTTTTATCTGGGCTATTGTTATTCTCTTTTGTGTTGTTTTTGTTATTGGTTTTATTTCTCTCTCTCTTTTTATGAATTAATTTATCTATTATGTTTGGTGTGTACCCGTTTGACATTGCAATTTGTTTAATTATTTTGATTTCGTTGTCATAATCTTTTCGGTCCATAGGCACATTGAAGAGGCGGTTAATTAAGGCGTTAAATGCTGATATTTTCTGGGAATATGGGAGGTGGGAATCTTTGTGAATGGTGATATCTGTGGTTGTAGGTTTTCTATATATTTTGTATTTAAGTTTATTATTGTGTTTAGTGATGGTCAGATCTAAGAAATTTTTTGTGTTATTGTTTTCTATTTCTGTTGTGAATTTTATTTTGTAGTTTATTTTATTTATATATTTCTGCAGAATATCGATTTGTCTGTTTGTGCCGTCGAAGATTATCAAGGTGTCGTCCACGTATCTAGCATAATATATTATTTTATTATGTTGAGGATTTAACTCTGATAGGATATATTTGTTTTCGTAGTAGTTGAGATAAATGTCTGCCATTAGTCCGCTTAATGGGGATCCCATTGCGAGTCCTTCGTTCTGTGTGTAATATTTGTTGTTAAAAGTAAAGTAGTTTTGTTTGAGTGTTATTTGTAATAATAGTATTAGTTCATTAATTTGTTCTTTATTGATTTTTGCAGTTTTATATAAGTTTTCTTTTAATATTTTAACGGTGTCATCAATGGGTATGTTAGTATACATGTTGGTGACGTCAAGAGATATAAGTTTGTATTGGGGTAATATGTTCAAATTTTTTGTTTTTTCTATTAGTTCGGTGTAGTTTTGTATGCTTTTATTGTGGTTTATGGTAATGTTTGTTTTAATGATTTTTTTGTAGTTCCTTAGCCACTTTATAGCAAGGTGCTGTGGTATAGTTGATAAGTGCGCGTATTTGGGTTCCATTTTTGTGTATTTTCGGTAGTCCTGTGAAAATTGGTGCTTGTGCGTTAGGCTGTTTGAGTTTTAGTATATTAGTGTTATTGAATATGTATTTGCATTTGTTAAGGGCTTGGTTTATTTCTTTTACATATATTTTAGTGGGGTCTTTAGGTATGTTTTGTATGTCATTATTGGTTATGAAGGTGTGGGTTTTATCTATGTATTCTTGTTGATCGATTATTACAACTGTGTTACCTTTGTCTGCTTTCGTTATAATGGCGTTGTTATTTTTCAATTTTTGTTTTATGGTTTTTAAATTGTGTATGTCTTTTTTATATTTGTTTAAAAGGTTGTTTTGTGTTTTATTATTATTGGTGATGTGTTTAAGTTTTTTGTTAATTATTGTTCTTGTTTCGTTTTGTAGTTCCTGTGTTGGTATGGCTTTAATCGCTGTTTCTGCATTAATTACTTCATTGTTTATGTTGTTTTTATTTATTATTGGGATATTGTATTTAAGACCTTTACTTAATGTATCTATTTCTGGTTTTGTGAGTTGAATATTTGTGTTATTGACGAGTTTAGGATAAAATGTATGTTGATGAGATATGATGGGTATTGGGGGGTATTATTAAGGAGTTTTTGTATTTTTCTGTGTTGTCGGATACTAATTTCTTTTGATATTTCGTTTATATGTTGGTTGATTTTAAATGTGTATTGCTCGGCTTCTATGAAATGTAAATTTCTGTATATTTGTAAGTGGAGTTTGTGTAAAGTATGATTGAGTATTGTTTTTTTTACTGTATAAATAATTTATTTCTTGGGATCCCATTAAGCGGACTAATGGCAGACATTTATCTCAACTACTACGAAAACAAATATATCCTATCAGAGTTAAATCCTCAACACAATAAAATAATATATTATGCTAGATACGTGGACGACACCTTGATAATCTTCGACGGTCAATATTCTGCAGAAATATATAAATAAAATAAACAACAAAATAAAATTCACAACAGGAATAGAAAACAATAACACAATAAATTTCTTAGATCTGACCATCACTAAACACAATAATAAACTTAAATACAAAATATATAGAAAACCTACAACCACAGATATCACCATTCACAAAGATTCCCACCACCCATAGTCCCAGAAAATATCAGTATTTAACGCCTTAATAAACCGCTTCTTCAATGTGCCTATGGACCGAAAAGATTATGACAACGAAATCAAAATAATTAAACAAATTGCAATGTCAAACGGGTACACACCAAACATAATAGATAAATTAATTCATGAAAAGAGAGAGAGAAATAAAACCAATAACAAAAACAACACAAAAGAGAATAACAATAGCCCAGATAAAAAATAGATATCAATCAATTATACTAATATACTCCCACACATTATCCATAACGAACTAAACAAACTTAACATACAAGTATTGTTCAAAACAAATAATAACCTAGCCAAAATATTAAAACAAAAAACAACAAAAGACACAAAAAACTGTTCAGGTGTCTATAAAATCAAATGTGACGATTGTGATAAATTTTATATCGGACAAACAGGCAGAACTTTCAAAGACAGATTTTCAGAACATTTACCCAAATACAACACAAAATCGAATTTCGCTCTTCATTTAATGGACAAAAATCACACATACACTAACTTTGAATCAAACCTTACACCATTACATTTTTGCAAGAAAGGGAGAAATCTGGACGCGCTAGAAGAATTTGAGATTTACATAGCCAGCAAAACAGAACGAGACAACATTTTAAACGACAAATTAACAATAAAAGGAAACATAATTTATGACACTGCAATAAACTACCTAAACAAAAACAATAGTTAAAGGGAGACAAACACATAACAATAAAACTAATTAATAAATCACAACAACAATTACAATAAAAAACAGAAGAAACAACAAGATTAATAGATCATCGGCATTGCAGTCAACATCAAACGCCCGAAGATGGACATATTGTCCGAAACGCGTCGCGTCAATTTATAATACTAAAAAACAAACAATATATTGTGATTATTAAACTTAAAACAACAAATAAATATAAATTAAAATAAATTAAATTTGTTTTTGATTTGTATTTAAACATAAAATATTAACACAATATGGAGACAAACACACAATTTTATACTAAAGCTGAACAAGCACAAATAGTCTACAAATACAAGAACACCAAAATTAAGTTGATCAAAGCCAACCACAACATCAAATTCAATAAAATATGTTTAACAAACCAAATAACACCAAACTATGCCAAAATAACAACAAATAATAATTCAATAGCCGCAGTAAAAACACAAAAAATAGCACAAATAATACGTATAAAAGAAGAAATAAATTATTTATACAGTAAAAAAACAATACTCAATCATACTTTACACAAACTCCACTTACAAATATACAGCACTTTACATTTCATAGAAGCCGAGCAATACACATTTAAAATCAACCAACATATAAACGAAATATCAAAAGAAATTAGTATCCGACAACACAGAAAAATACAAAAACTCCTTAATAATACCCCCCAATACCCATCATATCTCATCAACATACATTTTATCCTAAACTCGTCAATAACACAAATATTCAACTCACAAAACCAGAAATAGATACATTAAGTAAAGGTCTTAAATACAATATCCCAATAATAAATAAAAACAACATAAACAATGAAGTAATTAATGCAGAAACAGCGATTAAAGCCATACCAACACAGGAACTACAAAACGAAACAAGAACAATAATTAACAAAAAACTTAAACACATCACCAATAATAATAAAACACAAAACAACCTTTTAAACAAATATAAAAAAGACATACACAATTTAAAAACCATAAAACAAAAATTGAAAAATAACAACGCCATTATAACGAAAGCAGACAAAGGTAACACAGTTGTAATAATCGATCAACAAGAATACATAGATAAAACCCACACCTTCATAACCAATAATGACATACAAAACATACCTAAAGACCCCACTAAAATATATGTAAAAGAAATAAACCAAGCCCTTAACAAATGCAAATACATATTCAATAACACTAATATACTAAAACTCAAACAGCCTAACGCACAAGCACCAATTTTCACAGGACTACCGAAAATACACAAAAATGGAACCCCAATACGCGCACTTATCAACTATACCACAGCACCTTGCTATAAAGTGGCTAAGGAACTACAAAAAATCATTAAAACAAACATTACCATAAACCACAATAAAAGCATACAAAACTACACCGAACTAATAGAAAAAACAAAAAATTTGAACATATTACCCCAATACAAACTTATATCTCTTGACGTCACCAACATGTATACTAACATACCCATTGATGACACCGTTAAAATATTAAAAGAAAACTTATATAAAACTGCAAAAATCAATAAAGAACAAATTAATGAACTAATACTATTATTACAAATAACACTCAAACAAAACTACTTTACTTTTAACAACAAATATTACACACAGAACGAAGGACTCGCAATGGGATCCCCATTAAGCGGACTAATGGCAGACATTTATCTCAACTACTACGAAAACAAATATATCCTATCAGAGTTAAATCCTCAACATAATAAAATAATATATTATGCTAGATACGTGGACGACACCTTGATAATCTTCGACGGCACAAACAGACAAATCGATATTCTGCAGAAATATATAAATAAAATAAACTACAAAATAAAATTCACAACAGAAATAGAAAACAATAACACAAAAAATTTCTTAGATCTGACCATCACTAAACACAATAATAAACTTAAATACAAAATATATAGAAAACCTACAACCACAGATATCACCATTCACAAAGATTCCCACCTCCCATATTCCCAGAAAGAATCAGCATTTAACGCCTTAATTAACCGCCTCTTCAATGTGCCTATGGACCGAAAAGATTATGACAACGAAATCAAAATAATTAAACAAATTGCAATGTCAAACGGGTACACACCAAACATAATAGATAAGTTAATTCATAAAAAGAGAGAGAGAAATAAAACCAATAACAAAAACAACACAAAAGAGAATAACAATAGCCCAGATCAGGGTTTGGACTTTACTCCTATGGAAGTAAATCTACTTCGATTTTGAGGAAAAAATCATATCTACATCCCTACTTCGCTTTTTCGAGATTTACTCCTATTTTATTTTTTTTATACTTATGTTCAAAAATTTGTCAAATATTATATTGACTCTTGTTATTTTACCTCACAGCAACGCAGCAGCTCAGGGGAAATTATCGGAGTTGAATTTGATAAAAAACTAAATCAGAAACAGTTTATATGTCAAGACTGCTGAAAATTTAATGTTTTCACGATCGCTTTTAAATAATAGTACCTAGATAAATGTATGACCCACCTTTAGAGCTTATAAAATTTATAAAACAGTTCAAATTTCTAAAGTCATTTTAAAAACAAGCAATTAAACCTATGGTTAAAGGTGTTTTAAGTTTTTTTTTTCAAAAGTCTGAATAATATAAATGTAATAATAATTTTTTGTTAAAAATTAATTTTTTTGTAATATATTAAAAAACATTTTTTTTTTCAAACTATGAATTTTTTTATATTATAAAATCTACTTCTGAAATTTTGGATCTACTTCGCTTTTTTTCAAAATGTGCTTCTTAAATTTGAAAACGAAGTCCGAACCCTGGCCCAGATAAAAAATACATATCAATCAATTATACTAATATACTCCCACACATTATCCATAACGAACTAAACAAACTTAACATACAAGTATCGTTCAAAACAAATAATAACCTAGCCAAAATATTAAAACAAAAAACAACAAAAGACACAAAAAACTGTTCAGGTGTCTATAAAATCAAATGTGACGATTGTGATAAATTTTATATCGGACAAACAGGCAGAACTTTCAAAGACAGATTTTCAGAACATTTACCCAAACACAACAAAAAATCGAATTTCGCTCTTCATTTAATGGACAAAAATCACACATACACTAACTTTGAATCAAACCTTACACCATTACATTTTTGCAAGAAAGGGAGAAATCTGGACGCGCTAGAAGAATTTGAGATTTACATAGCCAGCAAAACAGAACGAGACAACATTTTAAACGACAAATTAACAATAAAAGGAAACATAATTTATGACACTGCAATAAACTACCTAAACAAAAACAATAGTTAAAGGGAGACAAACACATAACAATAAAACTAATTAATAAATCACAACAACAATTACAATAAAAAACAGAAGAAACAGTAAGATTAATAGATCATCGGCATTGCAGTCAACATCAAACGCCCGAAGATGGACATATTGTCCGAAACGCGTCGCGTCAATTTATAATAATAAAAAACAAAAAATATATTGTGATTATTAATGTAAAAACAACAAATAAATATAAATTAAAATAAATTAAATTAATAAATTAATAAATAAATTTGTATTTAAACATAAAATATTAACACAATATGGAGACAAACACACAATTTTATTCTTAAAGCATTCAAGTTCCGGCCATGTGCTGCTGATCCGTGCGTTTTTGTTAGCGATACAAATAAAAACAAGGTGATTCTGGTCATATATATAGATGATGGCCTTATTGCATCAACAGATAATTCTGAAATTTTGCGGTTTTGTGAACATCTCAAACTTAATTTCGAAATTAAAGTTTTTCCTGCAAGGCATTTTCTAGGATTAGAGATACGGAGATTCAAGGATGGATCGATGCATATTAATCAATTGTAAAACGGTTGATCGCAAAATTCAACATGTCGGATGCTGTACCGGTGTCAACTCCAGCAGATCAGGGAGCCATCAGGTTAATAAAAAATCCTGAATTCCATAAGAGGACTAAGCACATATATGTCCGTTTCAACTTTATTCGTGAAAAGTTCGAAGATGAGCTTTTTGACCTGGAGACATATATAAAAAAAAAAAAAAAAAAACATTCATAAAAGTGGGAGTGTTACATAATTAGTTTATTTAGTTTTTTTTTTAATTTTGAATCACCCTGTTTGGCTATTTTCTATTTTCTCTTTCCACTTTCATTTTCGTATACATACTTAAATATATGTATATTACTGAACTTCTATGTACATAATGTCAAGAGTCACAGTTTCTTTATGGTCTAATTGTAAGCTTATTCTAAATCTAAACAAAATACAGTTCCTTTAATTAAGCCGAAGAAGTAAGACGTGTTTTTCTCTGATTGTAACAGGTTCATATAGCGTTTTACCAGGGGTGGAATCGGCAAAGGTGATTTGGGATAAATGATAGTCACAACGTAAAAATTTTGTCTCTACAAAGTGATTTTCACATTTTATGATTATTTCTAGTGATAACTAAATTTAACAAGAAATAGTCACAAAAATGTAAAAATGACTTTGTAAAGACAATTTTGCTAGCTTTTAACTTATCACCAGAAACAGTCACAAAAACACGATTGTCACATGTGAAAAGCACTTTGTAACGGCAAAATTCTTACGCTGTGACCATCGCTTATCACCTCAGTCGATTCCACCCCTCTACTTTAGTGAGGTTATCCGGAATTATTTCAGCTGTGATACTCGGCCGAAGACCACATTTTTCGGTTTTATCACCTCACCTTCGCAAAAGTTGAACATTCTCACCACAAGTTTTGTCAGAGAAGTACTGACAAAAGTCCGAGCCAGAAGAACACCTTTTATAAGTTGGTTCTGCTCACGTGTTTCTACCAAGGTTGTGGTCTCTGCAGGATTCGTTGGACGTGGCATAGGGAAATCTAATTTGGAACGGGCTGGGAAGATTTTGAACGTCTTTTGTCACAAGAAGAGTGTCGAAAGCAGTGACTGTTAGCTGAAGCTGCAATTTTCTTCCTCAGACTTCCTATGAAAGGTCTGAAAAAAAATCTATGCCTAGGATAGCAGGAACATCTTGACTCACGACAACGAAAGTCTGCTTATAGTCTCTGTGGATGAAGACTAGTGCCATACCGGTCAACCAAAGAGTTCCTGCGGAAATTTATCGCTGCGCAATTGGCATCCGGATGGTTGTATGATGCTCTGAAAGTTTCTATCACTTATGATTGAGACATTTGCCTGCTCCGGAGTCAATGAGTAATCTGAGTTTCTTCCGGTTGAGCCACTAAGAGAAACACCTACTTTGTTGACAACACTTGTAAAAACGAAGTCTATTTTGGGAACAAAAGTTGGATTGTCGGAGTTAGGAATAACGGGGGGAGTGGAAGCGAATTCGTTTTTTTTCTGCTGGCTTCTTTACACCGGCAGTCTTAAGTTTTCCTGAAGACTGTTTCCTCTGAAGTATGACTTCATCTAGCATACTTTCATCTACTTGGAGGTGATGCAGATAATAAAAAAGCATTTCAAAAGTGAGGCTTCTTGAAGAGTTTTCGGTAGTACGGCAGCTACTAAATTTTGGACTAGCTCATCCATTATGCTCTCGATGAACAGATTGAGAACAATTTCATCCACACCACCATCTCTGCTTCATCTGGAAAGGCAGTTGATGCGAGGCGCTGCAGATGAATCGTGAATTCAGACCAAAACGCTCGAATATGCTTTGGCCGTAGGACGTAAGAACACAAAGTAATTGAGGGAAAACCGAAGACAGGTAGAAAACTATGCATTTCCCACCCATCCCCTACTCTTTTTCCACAGACCCATCGAGGTTAAAAACGTAGCAAAATGTTAGTTAACTATCTCTAAGCAGAGTTTCGCCCACATCATCAGCTACCAGCCTATCGCGCCGACGACCCCCTTCACCGCTCTGCACCCACCCTCTTTCCCGCTCATGAAGCTATTCTTTCGAAGCATTAAAATAAACTTCCAAAAACCATTCCTCTCTTCAAATAGGAAGGACCCGAGAAAATATCGTGCTTTAAGGCTTGGCATAGGGATAGGACTACCAGCTTCTTGGAGGGATTCAATAGCATACTATATACGAGGCTTTATCACAAATGGAAATATAGACGCTTCGACCTTATTACGCACGATCTATTGCAAGGCACCTAGAGCAAATTGAATTCAATTAAACTGTTTGAAATATGAGTAAATTCCTTGAACGGTACATTTTCAAGGGAAGAAAGGAATGTTTATCTCAATTTCTTTATAAACTAAAAGCGGAATAAGGCCGAGTCGGCTTTATTTCACTTAAGCAAAGTAAAATAACACCAAACAAGGAAACTCGGCGTTATTTCGCTTTTATAAAGTGAAATAACGCCGAATTTCGGAGTTCAGTGTTATTTCACATGGCGTTATTTTACGGCACCGTGGTATATTAATAAATTGGTTTCTTATTTAAGTTGTTTTTTCATAAAATTGTTCATCCCACCTAAGTGGTGGAATTAAATCCTCGCTTCACACCCTACAAGCTCTAGCTTTTTGTTGAATCATCTGAAGAACACCCTGTATAATACTATAGAGTTAAAAATAGTCCGTCTTAGGTCGACAATGATTTTTGTTTCAATAAACACATACCTACCTATCATACGATCTTGAAAAATGCTTTCATTTTATAACCACATTAATAACAACTGAAGCCATTTTCCCAAAGTTCAAAAAAGCGAGTTATTAACTGACTTACCTCAATACTTTTTTAACGGGATTTCATTTGAAAATACAGCGGTGATATACAAAAATTGTTCTAACTCTTCGTTTTAACTTGAACTTTAAACTAGTTTTCCAACTTAACTTAACTAATTTAATTAAAGTCAATATTACTTGTGAAATAAGATCATGCTAAAATGATAGGCGCCAGTTCCTCAACAGCCCTAACTACAGTTTTTATCAATAGGGGTGAGGATATGAGACAGTTTACAAGTTGGCAAGCAGACAATCTCCTGTGATGGAAATGCTCCAAAAATTGATAGCTTTTCAGAGTAATGCGTAACAAACTTTGATCTATATATTTATCAATGAAGTTTGACTAAAAACCTCAGTACTCTTCAAGCATTAGAGTAACGGTTGTAGTGAGAAAGTCAAATAACAATATCTTCCAGCAAAATAAAAATAAAAGCCAATAGTATGCTTATACATTTTTGTAATATTTATTTTTAGATTTAAAACATCAAAAATTTGTATTTAAATGATTTAAAATAAAAAGTAAAAAGTAATTAAACAGAAAATATTGAATTTCTCTATATTAATTAAGAACAATTAATCAAGGTTTTTTCTTGAAATTTGAATTTATTAACAATTACAATATTCAGTTCTTAATGTTTCCTTTTATAGTATTCTTTTTTTTCCATACACATGAATGAATGTAATTTTGCTAAAATGAGTGATTTCAAAATAACTTAAGATTTATGAAAAAGAAAAAGCGGGAATAACTTAATTCTTCATTCCTTTTTTAACAATATTGTATGTTACTTAGTACAATTGAAATAATTTTCTAACATTAACAAGTCAAAAAGAAAATATAAAATGAATTAACCTTAAAATTAACAAAAACTTTAAGATAAATTTAAAAAAACAAAAACTTGAAAAACTTATTGAAAATTGTTAACATAAAGAAATCGATTAGTATTGAACAACGTTAAAACGTTAACAAGAAAATAAAGTTTAAAGTTTATATAACATGGCTGGGAATAATTTAAGAACACAAACAAAAAATGATGATCCGCAATGTGCTAAAAACTATTTGAATAATATATTAACAAACAATTTATATCTTAATAAAAACAACAAACATAAAAATAGTAGCATCTGCATTTAAAAGATTTTTTACTTTAAACAAATTATGTGTTGCAGATCAACGCAAGTCTATTTTTCAATATAAAAGTAGATGCTAAATAATAAAAGTATATTTCAAAGAAACAAACATTTTAAATTCAATTAAGAACATGAAATTGTTTTGGGAAAAAGTCGAATATTTTTATTCAGTTAATCATTTTTGTTTGAGTTATTTGTTTTCAATGGATGTTATAATATTAAAGTTTTCGCAAAAGTGTTTTAAAAAAAAATATTCATATACAACATTGTTTTGGCTGTTAAGCATAGTTTTGTTCTTTGTGAAGTAGTTTAAACTTTTTTCTAAATAAAGAACGTGTTTAAATAGTAAATATGGAGTAAGCTAATATAAACATTCAAAAAATGTCAACACGACTAAATATTAATTTACAGTTAGAGCATGATTAACAAAAATTAGTTCAATGTTGCAAAAAAGGTAATTGGCGCTAAGTTTTTGAGAAAACTTTCAAAGCCACATGTCCTAAGGATACTAATCGATTCATTTGAAATTTTGAAAGAGAAACAAAAGTCTTTGAGGACCCATACTGCCGCCATGTATACAATTTTCGATACGGGTACATTTTTTTTGAAAATATTTTTAATATTAACAAAACTAATCGTAATTGTTTTTCGCTCAAGAAACATTTTCGAAGACATAAAGGCAAATTATTAGAAATTTAGATCTAGATAACTTTTTGAAATTCTTTTCTTAGTTGAATACATGCAAAAAAGCATTTAAAATATTAACACTTAAGCAATTACGACATATATAAAAAAAATTAACAAAAAAAAAATTAAAAAATTAACAAGCAGTTAGATCAACATTCAAGGAAAAGCACACGTTTTTTGAATTTTCTTAGTTTTGATATTGTATTTGTTTAAAGATCTCATAGTGAAATTAAATTTAAGTATGGAAATGTAATTCTTCAAAACAACAAACTTTTTTTGTAAAATTTGTTTAACAAATGAAAAATTGCATTTTATTTGTATATGTAGATATTAAAGGATAAGTAAAATCATCAGAATTAAAACCTTTGCTTACGTTACAAAGTAGACCCTTTCTCACCTGGTAAATTTTGTAGTGGCTTGACGCGTTGGATGCCAAGATCGTTGGGACGAATTTGTCCCACCCCATGGAACCCCCCGGTGGCTGCTTGCACCCCCGCGGTGGCCACCAACCGTAGAGCTGCCACCCCCACCACCACCGCTTGGAGGCCCCCCGGACGGTGGATGTTGCCACGGAGCCCAGCGATTCGGCCACGCGTGGCCATGGTTCCACGCCCAAGACCATCCCCCTCCTATTCATTTAATAATTTTTGTATTTGTATAAGCATTCATTTTTTATATATATTGATCGCCATTACATTAAATTTGTAATTTTTCGAAAAGATGTAAGTTATTTTTGTACATTAATTTTATATAATATAATTTAATTTCGTATTTAAGTTTTTGTTTAAATTTTGACGAACATATATATAAATTTTTTCAAGATGTTTACCGAAAATTAAAAAAAGGAGAGAAAAGAAAAAAGATAAAATCGCGTTAGATTTTCTGTGTTACACATAATTCCATAAAAAAAAACCAAACAAAGTTATAACAACATCAATAAACTAAGATAAACATTCAAAAATATAACCAGGTTGTTAAAATACTATACCATATACTTAAAAGGAATAGTTCATATTTTTACTCGGACCCATTCTGTTTGAAGACGCAATAACATTTAATATGAAATACAAAACCAATTATTATTTTGAATTTACGGAAAGTGACAAACTTTCCACAAAAGAAAACTTCTTGTTGGTTGACCAAACCAATACCTAAAAAAAAGCCTGGTCGAAAACTTAATAATTATTTTTTTTGCTCAATGGTGTGTGGTCGAAAAATTAATAAATTTAACGCAAATATCATAGTGAAAATTGTTTGTATACGTTTTTTCGGTAGAATATCAAAGCAAAAATTTTAAATACTTTTTGATAATATTTTTAAAATTCTGAATAACATTTCAATACGGAACGTAAGTCTGCAACATATCACAAAGATTTTTGTGTGTTCCTTATTATGTGTCTAAATGTTTGAAATTACATTTTTAAATTTAGATAAGGAATTATAATAAAAGGACTCTGTTTGTTTCGAGGTTGGTATGAAATAATATTTAGCTTGCAAACGACATGGTGTCCATCAATATCTTCAAAAAAAACTTCGCTTAAAATTAATACAAAAAATCATTTACCTAATCGAACTCATTCTAATCAATACTGGGATGATTAAAGTTTTCTGTCGAGATTATTTTTTTAGATTCACTTATTATTCCTATGTTTGTAAGCTTATTTCAAATACATATACGCGTATAAACAAGTTACAATGTTTCTAGTGTATAAGGAATTGTCGGATTAATAAATAAGATTTCTTTGACATGTTAACTTTTAAGTTTAAGCATGATTTAACAATTTTTAAACTTAAAATCAAATTATGTATATAATTTAACAAACTAAAATAGTGAATGAAGCTTATTTAAAAAAGCAGAAAAATACAATATTTGCATGTGCAAAAAGCGTTATGAAAAAGCAAAAGCGAATCAAACAAAAAAATAAAAATGAAGTATATGTACTTAGATATTTTAAAACAGACTTTTTTTTAAAGGATATGAATATTTATGTGTCTCCTGTTTGTGGTTAAGAATAAACTGAACTTCTTTTTTTTTTTTTTTTTTTTTTTTTTTTTTTTTTTTTTTTTTTTTTGACATTTAATACCTCCTTTTAGTCAGTACATTCACCGAGGAGGTTTAAAATACTAGAGCTAAGTTTTTTAATTCAGAAATTTCGTAGTCGATGTTGTTCTTGCTGTAGCAATCCCTCTGTGCATTTATTTGTACAAATAAGGGAGAGTTATAATTAATCAACACATGTTGAGTACGCATTAAAGAAAGAAAATAAATGAAAACAAACAAAATTAAAGAATAATATATTTATAAAAAAAAATACAAAAAAGAAACAGATTTGTGTTGTTTGAATAAACAAACAAAATCCCAACGAAACTCAATAGAAGGTTTTATTACTACAAAATTATGTACTTTTGTTATTCAAAGAATGCATTTTAGCTAGAGAAGGGAACCCACCACATTTGTTCTTGCCATTCTATGTTGTTCACCAGCGGGCGTTCCTCCAGTTGGAATCGGTGAGGCCCCGCTAGGTGGATAGTCAAAGTAGTAGTCTCCATCAATGGTTCGGTTATATTCGTCGTTATATGATTCATTGTATCCGCCACGATAATCCGAATAACCATAAAAGTGGTAATCATAATCTATAAATTTTTAAATTAAATAAATTTTCTTTCTTTTTTGTTGTTGTGTTGAAGATTTCATTTATATTCTAATATTATGCATAAGCAGCATATACAAACATCCATATTGACTTAGCAAAAAAAAAGTTTCTTTACACAATCATAATATATGGTAAAGTTATTAAAGAAAATACAAACACAAAAAGAAGGAAATAAACGATTTTTTGTCGATTAGTATTTCTACTGAAAATAGAGGAAATCATCAAATTAGGTAAAGATTCAAAATTTGTTTGTGTATGTTACATATTTTCTCATACCATTTAAATGGGCTCTTAGTGTACATTGCCCAAGCTGTTAAATATAAGGTTTACTTAGTTTGTTATTGATTATTTGGTTTTAAGTGATAAGCTCATTTCTTTGGATTCTGGATTAAAACAGACACCAAGCTGTACCTATGATTGTTAAGACGCATTTTAAAGCTTAACGTATTTAAAACCAATGTCTTAGACCTAACGTGTAAACAGCTTGTAAAGGGGGTGCAGCAGGAAAAGTTGCTCTTGACACAAACAACTTTAACAACATATATGTATATAGGGTGTCCTTATTTGTAGGCAATATTTTGGGGCATGATTCTAAGGTATATGTTAAGAAAAAATTGTTCTACAGTAAGGGCATACCTTCAATTTTGATATAATTTTTTAGGGATTAAAGAAAATGCTTACTTTGGTGTACTCCGACCCACGTTAATGGTAACTGTGTTGTTAGTTGTAATGACTCTTGTCTTTGACTTTTATTTTACCAATTGTTAGATTCAATGAAAAATATTAAAACACTATGATTATTACGCATTTGGAGAAAATCGCCCCAAAGTCAAAAAATTAGCATGGACAGGAAAAATGGAACAGGCTAGAAACCAGTGTTGGATAGTTACGCGTTACTTTGAAATTTTAATTAGTTACACGTAACAAATAAAACTTATGTAACTAATGTAACTTATTGTAACTAAATGTAACTAACTATAACTAATAGAATTTTTCAAATACAAAAACTCACATTTTATGTTAAATTGAAATTTAGAAGTTCCGTCCACAAACCCGATCGAATGACGATTAACTACACTGTTTTAGGGCAAAGCTGGGCCAGCTGCCAGCTGTGGCAACGCCAACCTAGCAAGGAGTATATTTTTAAATTACTATATTTCTGCAAAAAAAAATGTCAAAATAATAAAACAAAATAGATCTCGTTTGATTTCCTTTGGGCGAGCTAAATCTGAAATTTGAGACCAAATCTGAGATTAAATCTGAATTAACCATACAAAAATAAATCACAATAAACAAAGATATGTCCAGGAGTCTCAAGAAAGAAGGGAAAACTTCAAATGTAAGTAAAAATCTATTGTATGCTCCAAGAATATAATATTTAATTAGATTTCCTTTTCATCAGGAACATAGTAATTTCAATATGTATTCCTTGCCAGGTTGCCGTTGCACTTGCTTATAAAAGAATTTTGTCAATAGTCGATTGGGATTCAGGATGAAATGTGATTTTTTTTATTTTTTATTATTAAGTTGGAGTAAGTTTTATTTAGTTACAGTTAGTTACATTTAGTTACATTAGTTACATTAGTTACGCCAAATATTGGGCGTAACTAATTCATATTAGTTACGCGTAACTAAACGAGTAACTTACTTCGTGTAACTTACTTGCCAACACTGCTAGAAACCGGTTATCTTAAAATTGAGACAAGATATCAAATTTATTTAAACGCATTTACAAAGGCTTTTTTTTAAGGAAGCCTTAAACGAACTATAAAAATTCCAACCAAGCTGAATTTCGGTACACACCTTTATTACGGCGTTGTTATGAAGATGTGAAAAATCGACATTGATATCGTGCCGGCGAAAAAAGTTATGAAGGTCAAAAGGTCACGAAAACCTTAAAAAAAACCGTTTTTCGCAAATATCTCGGTTTCTATAGCTCCAATGATTTTAACGTGTACTACAAAGTTGTAGTAAAATTTGCTACAATTTCGTTAGTACAATCAATTTTGTATGTCGATTAGTTACCGAGATATGGCACTTCGAAAAACAGGTCATTTTTCAAAATTCGCCAAAAAATGCCAAAAAATGAAGAATTTCACCTTATTTCTTCGGATATACCCGAGAAATCATGAAATATTGCTGTTTTTATGGCTCCTTGATAAAATCACCAACTTCTTACACCCCCCAACGATCTCCGCTTGCCCACCAGGTACCAGGCCATGCCCATTACTATTGTCATTCCGCCGTAATTTTCATATATTACTTTGTTCTTAGTACAGTGGGCAGGTAGAAAAAGGTCGGAAGTTAATCAAACTTTGAGATGTTGTTCAGGAATATTGAATTAAAATTTGACGAAGTTTTGGACCTCACCGGCCCTGTTGAAAAAGAGGAGGAGGGGAAACTGCAAACTTTTCGAGTTCGCACCTGTTTTCGCTCTATAACTTTTGTTGCTTACATTCTACGGCTAAAGTGTACCAGACTTTTTTTTGGAGCGTTAAATTTACTAAAATATTGTTGGTACAAAAATGGTTGTATGTCATTTCGTTACCGAGATACGGAAAAAGAGGAAAAGGGGGAATTGCAAAATGTTCGACTTTGCTCCGGTTTTCCCTCAATAACTTTTTTTCCTTACATCTTACGGAAAAAACGCTCTACAATTTTGTCGTACACGTTAAAATCATTGGAGCTATAGAAACCGAGATATATTTGCAAAAAACGGTTTTTTTTTAGGTTTTCGTGACCTTTTGGCCTTCATAACTTTTTTCGCCGGCACGATATCAATGTCGATTTTTCACATCTTCATAACAATGCCGTAATAAAGGTGTGTACCAAATTTCAGCTTGGTTGGATTTTTCCGCAGATAAAACCTAAAATTACTGGGCTATTAACTAATTAGAACTAACAACACAGTTACCGTTAACGTGGGTCACCAAAGTAAGCATTTTCTTAGATCCCGAAAATTTGATTGTATTGTCGATCTTAGCAAAGAAGAACAATATACTTTTATTTGTCTGAGATAATATACCTTACTTGATTGCAAATCCAAAAAAATCAGAAAGCAAACCAAGAATTTTTTGTATGTTACTATCCTGCTGCTCTTCTTGAAATCGTTGAATGATCCAAAAGTATTTATAAAAGACCCTATAAACGCATTGTTTTGAATGCTATGTTTGTTAAAAGTAGGAAAATGCTCTAGAATTGCTTAAAGTTGTAATTCTTTTTGTTTCGCACTCACACAGTGTAAAGTGCACATTTACAACATTTTACTAAAATTTACAATAATTACTGAGTATTTGGGAATTTTGTATGAAACCCCGATTGTGTTGTAGGTACATACTACCATAACAATATATGTTTGTCTTTGTGATCTTTTCAAAATGTATATTCAACAGATTCCGATAGATTGAACATTAATTATTCGGAATATACTTTATATTTTTGAAATTTTTGTAAGTTATACTCAAACGTTACTAAAAAGAATAAAAACATGTATCCAAAAATTAAACTTTCCATTCGGAAACTTTTAAAAGTTCGTGCAAAAAAATGTTAAATATTATAAAAATGTAATTTACCGAGCCCAGAGTAAGACTTCTAAATATATAATAAGAGAAAAGAGTTAATATAAACTACAGAGTCCGTCAAATGAAGTGTTACCAACTCAAAATTCAATAAATCTTTCATTTTTAGAGTTTTTCATTCCAAATTTGATGAGCACACTATAAATACATTTTTTTTTTTTTTTTAAACCATGTCACCATGTGTGATGAAGTAATTGCACGCTGCACAAAGTTGGTCATGTGAGATCCGTGCCCATTCCCGACGAAGCACTAAGTTCAATGTTGCAACACTCTCATATTTTTTTGTTGACACCTTAGCCTAGAAAATGGACTATACACAGAAGTCCATTGGATTCAAATCTGGTGAGTAGGGAGGCCACTGTTGCGAAGAAATGAACTGGGGAACGTAATCTGTTGCGTTATATGAGCTTTATGAGACGGTACTGAGTTGTAAGGCCAGAAGTACAACGGTGAATCTTGTAACAGTAGTTATTAACAATATAATAAATTTTCATGAAAAAAAAATATTCCCGCGTCGCCAGTGATGCCAACATAAAATTATTAACACTTCATTTGACGGACCCTGTATTTAAGGCTTAAATTTATGTATATTCTTGATAAGCGTAGACGAAAACTATTTTATGGAAAACAAACAATAACACGTTAAAAATAATCAAGGACGAATATTATGAAGTAAATACTGATTGCAATATACAGTTTCAGAAAAAAAAAGTTGACCTATGCGTGCGTAAGTGATGGCAAAAGTGGAGATGAAAGTTATTTCTTTTATTCGTCATAATTTAAATACACAAATTTAATCATTGACTTTTAGAATCGAAAAGGAAATCAAAATGTATAGTTATAACTTTAAACAAAACTACTGTACGTATTATGAAGATTTAATAAAATTACATGGAAATACCAAGCAGCCTAGCTTTTTAAACTCAAATAGGATAGATATGAACGAGAATGGATACACAAAGAAATACTTAACATTTTAAATACAGCAGTGAGCAAAGGAAACAAACAAAAACCTTATATTCAGGTGGTTCCAAGTTCGACTTTTTAAGAAATATAGTCTTAAAAATTCTCCCAATCTTCGCATGAATTTTATATTGAGATAATCGAAATGGTGCCGTGACATAAGGCCATGTGTCATAAGGCCATATTTCGAATTATGGCCTTATGACGCTTTTGTAAAGCGTCATAAGACCATATTCGAACATATGGCCTCACGACGCTTTCAGAAGCGTCATAAGACCATTATGGCTGTATGTCACTTTGTTAAGTTTGATTTCGAGTGGAACGCGTTGTTTAGTGTGCAAAATGGAAAATTCAAGTGACGTGATATATAATTTTGAATTTTGTGAAGGTTTAAGAAGAGGCAGTAATATTCTTTATATTCCTGAAACCAAGTATATCTATCATTTCAAATATAGTTCTAAAATAAGTAGACATTACATCTGCTACAATAAAACGTGTAATGCTAGTGCTATTGTTGACTTTCAAAACCAAACTCTTGTGCGCATACCAAAATCTAGTGCTCCACATAAGCATCCAAATAGTGAAGAACTTAGGAAAAAAATGTAATTGCAAATTCTTTTAACTTTAATTATCATATTGACATGACTGATTAAAAAAAAAAAAATAATAGCTTAAAATTCGCGCGAATTTTAAGCTATTATTTTTTTTTTTAATCAAAGTCATGTCAATATGATAATTAAAGTTAAAAGAATTTGCAATTACATTTTTTTCCTAAGTTCTTCACTATTTGGATGCTTATGTGGAGCACTAGATTTTGGTATGCGCACAAGAGTTTGGTTTTGAAAGTCAACAATAGCACTAGCATTACACGTTTTATTGTAGCAGATGTAATGTCTACTTATTTTAGAACTATATTTGAAACGATAGATATGTTTGGTTTCAGGAATATAAAGAATATTACTGCCTCTTCTTAAACCTTCACAAAATTCAAAATTATATATCACGTCACTTCAATTTTCCACACTAAACAACGCGTTCCACTCGAAATCAAACTTAACAATGAAAAACGCGCAATTTGTTTCTTCGGATCATTGAAAAATGATCATTCCTTTTTAGTATTACAACGGTAAGAACAGGTTCTTGTTGTTCTCAATTGGTTTTTTTTAATATGCCCCTATGTCACAAAAGTATATGGCCTTATGACACTTTGGTAAAGCGTCATAAGGCCATAATTCGAAATATGGCCTTATGACACATGGCCTTATGTCACGGCACCAATCGAAATACGTACTGAATGAAATTAACTATTTGTATAGTTAAGAAAAAACATTTTTTTCAAATCTTTATGAGAAAAATTAACTATTTATATATATGTTATTTTATTTAGCTAGTAATGTAAATTTAATATTTTCTCACGCATAAGAACAAGGAAAGCAGACTTTCCGTACAAATGCTCTAAGTAATAAAACCGTTACTTACCATAATCACGAGCCATTGATGCTCGTATAGGAATCCTCGGACCGCCTTGTAGTCTCATGGGAGCCATTGGCATCATGGTCGGGTGTGTTGGTGATATATTGCTGTAAGAAGATGGATTACTCATGTTTAATAACAACATTTAATGTGAACTTAGATATATGAACATGGAATTCTATTATTATGGGTGAATTGAGGATTTGGTCTGGAAATTCAGTTAGGTACTCTTTCTATAAAACATGTTTTAAGTATTTTGTGTATATTCGGGTTGTACCTATACACTAAACTTACATTGCATATGAACAAAATCAAAACAAATCACATATTCATATATTTATAAATATTTTTTACTTAACAAAGACACAAAACTATAATTAAGTGAAAACAAAAACTCTTAAAATTATATTCAAGAGGTGCCGTGACTTAAGGGCAAGTGACATAAGGCCAACTTTGCTTGTTTGGCCTTATGTCGTTTTATGAAAGCGAAATAAGGCCAACTTTTAAGAGTTGGCCTTATATCACTTTGCAAAGCGTCTTAAGGCCAATTTTTTTAAAGACATAAGGGCAAATGTAATATTTTATTTTTTTGCCAAAAATACCGGTTTGTGGCGTTAGAATTCTTATCATTATCTTTTTTAAACTATGTTACATTCTATGTTACACGCATTCTTCTTTTCATTAGTGAATAACAAGTCTAGTATAACGCGTGGTAAAATGGGAAGTGCGACTGATTTAATTTACAGCTTTGAATTTTGTGAAGGTTTAAAGAAAGTAAGTAGGTAATTAAAACTTCGAATGGGTGTATAGTAATTTTTTAATAATATTTATATTAAGATATATATTATGCTATAGTACCTTCTCTTTTAATACAGAAAAGAAAGAATTTAGCAAAATTAAATTAGCAATAGCTGTGTATTTTTTATTTAAGCTCAGCTTGATATACTTTGACTTCATTCAATCTTAAACATTTTTTAATCAAAAATAAATAATAGCAAAAATTCGCGCGAACCGAACTTAAAATTATCACCTGTGCAATCCGTGTGATGATTGTTAGACTAGATTTTCTTGTTTTTGTGAAGAAGTAGGTTCGGTTATTTTTGAATGGCTTGGCAACAAAAAGTCCAACAGCCATACGGTTTTCAGTGTTTTGCTAAGAACTTATAAGAGCATACAATTTTGGTAAAAAAAATACTATTTAATTACGTATAATTTTGAAAAAAATTAGTTTGAAATATTTTTTTTTCAAAGTTTTGAGTTTGAAAATTTATCTTTCTAAAACGGTTCACTAAAATAACTTTATTTAAAAACGCAATTGAAGAAAAAATCTTTGGCTTTACAAAACGGTGTATTATGGCATTGTAGGAGGTGTGGTTATTTTTTAATATTTTTTTTCGAATATAAGTAATTTTTCCAGAAAATTGCCCCTCCCGGCTAAACGGAGGAGGATAGAACCCCCATCCCTCAAGATTTTTTCTTGTCTTAAAACAATTTAATCGTTCTGTTACAAAAGTACCCAAATAAGTTAATTTTTGAAATTTTGTCATACTTTGTGTCGAATTTACCCCATGTTCGTCACACCAAAAAGCTGCCAGACAAACATTTTTTTTGTTTAACTAATCAAAGGCTTTCTATTGAAATGAGTTACAACATTATATATGTGACGACTTATTTCATTTTTGTCACACTTTTGTGTCGAATTTACCCCATGTTCGTCACACCAAAAAACTGCCAGACAAATTTTTTCTTGTCTAACTCCCCTAACGCTTTCTATTGATATGCCTTACATTATATAAATGACTTGATTCATTATGTCGTTGGCTCTCGGTCTAGTAGTAAGATGGAGGACCGTACAACAAAAAACCACCGAGCTGTTTACTGTTGACATGTTGTTCTCTCTGAACGATTAAAGATTTTTTACTTTTAATCGCGCAACTTAAACCTCTACCGTTTCGTAGTTAGATTTGGTTGCATCGAAAAAATGAATTTTAAATGAGATTTCTAACTTTCTTAAATTTTATTCAAATAACTAATTTTGCTTTAAGCAACTAATTTAAAAATTGTTCCAGTCAAAAAAGATAACGTTTATAATGACAGTGGTTTTAACAAACTTATTTATTTAAAACTTTTTCTGTGGGTTTTTATGTTATTAATAATTTAATTATTTGTTGTAAAGCTTTTTTCTAATTTATGTTTTAAATGATAAAACATGGTGGACAATTTCATGGCGGGAAAATTCAAAATTTTTATAGCAAATCCATAAAGTTAATCGTTAACAAAAACGAATTCTAAAATATCCATAATCATTAATTATGCTTCAACATTCCTGCCTCTTTAAAAGCTTTGTCTTTCAACATGGAATCACAGCTAGCTTTCGGATGGGACGTCTTAAAATGCCTCGAGTCGTCTTCACATCAGCTACTCTGATTTTTCCATCTTCTCCTTCGATGACCTTGTGTATTCGCCCCATGATCCATGAACAAATACTAGGGTATCTTCAGTGATGTTGTAGCTGGCTGTATGTGTATGTGTATGTGTATGTGTATGTGTATGTGTATGTGTATGTGTATATGTATGTATATGTGTATATGTATGTATATGTGTATATGTATGTATATGTGTATATGTATGTATATGTGTATATGTATGTATATGTGTATATGTATGTATATGTGTATATGTATGTATATGTATGTGTATATGTATGTGTATGTGTATGTGTATGTGTATGTGTATGTCTATGTCTATGTCTATGTGTATGTCTATGTGTATGTCTATGTCTATGTGTATGTGTATGTGTATGTGTATGTGTATGTGTATGTGTATGTGTATGTGTATGTGTATGTGTATGTGTATGTGTATGTGTATGTGTATGTGTATGTGTATGTGTATGTGTATGTGTATGTGTATGTGTATGTGTATGTGTATGTGTATGTGTATGTGTATGTGTATGTGTATGTGTATGTGTATGTGTATGTGTATGTGTATGTGTATGTGTATGTGTATGTGTATGTGTATGTGTATGTGTATGTGTATGTGTATGTGTATCTGTATGTGTATCTGTATGAGTATGTGTATGTGTATGTGTATGTGTATGTGTATGTGTATGTGTATGTGTATGTGTATGTGTATGTGTATGTGTATGTGTATGTGTATGTGTATGTGTATGTGTATTTGTATGTGTATGTGTATGTGTATGTGTATGTGTATGTGTATGTGTATGTGTATGTGTATGTGTTTGTGTATGTGTATGTGTATGTGTATGTGTATGTGTATGTGTATGTGTATGTGTATGTGTATGTGTATGTCTATGTCTATGTGTATGTGTATGTGTATGTGTATGTGTATGTGTATGTGTATGTGTATGTGTATGTGTATGTGTATGTGTATGTGTATGTGTATGTGTATGTGTATGTGTATGTGTATGTGTATGTGTATGTGTATGTGTATGTGTATGAGTATGTGTATGTGTATGTGTATGTGTATGTGTATGTTGTATGTGTATGTGTATGTGTATGTGTATGTGTATGTGTATGTGTATGTGTATGTGTATGTGTATGTGTATGTGTATGTGTATGTGTATGTGTATGTGTATGTGTATGTGTATGTGTATGTGTATGTGTATGTGTATGTGTATGTGTATGTGTATGTGTATGTGTATGTGTATGTGTATGTGTATGTGTATGTGTATGTGTATGTGTATGTGTATGTGGTATGTGTATGTGTATGTGTATGTGTATGTGTATGTGTGTATGTGTATGTGTATGTGTATGTGTATGTGTATGTGTATGTGTATGTGTATGTGTATGTGTATGTGTATGTGTATGTGTATGTGTATGTGTATCGTGGTATGTGTATGTGTATGTGTATGTGTATGTGTATGTGTATGTGTATGTGTATGTGTATGTGTATGTGTATGTGTATGTGTATGTGTATGTGTATGTGTATGTGTATGTGTATGTGTATGTGTATGTGTATGTGTATGTGTATGTGTATGTGTATGGTATGTGTATGTGTATGTGTATGTGTATGTGTATGTGTATGTGTATGTGTATGTGTATGTGTATGTGTATGTGTATGTGTATGTGTATGTGTATGTGTATGTGTATGTGTATGTGTATGTGTATGTGTATGTGTATGTGTATGTGTATGTGTATGTGTATGTCTATGTGTATGTCTATGTGTATGTCTATGTGTATGTCTATGTGTATGTCTATGTGTATGTCTATGTGTATGTCTATGTGTATGTCTATGTGTATGTCTATGTGTATGTCTATGTGTATGTCTATGTGTATGTCTATGTGTATGTCTATGTGTATGTCTATGTGTATGTCTATGTGTATGTCTATGTGTATGTCTATGTGTATGTCTATGTGTATGTCTATGTCTATGTCTATGTCTATGTCTATGTCTATGTCTATGTCTATGTCTATGTCTATGTCTATGTCTATGTCTATGTCTATGTCTATGTCTATGTCTATGTCTATGTCTATGTCTATGTCTATGTCTATGTCTATGTCTATGTCTATGTCTATGTCTATGTCTATGTCTATGTCTATGTCTATGTGTATGTGTATGTGTATGTGTATGTGTATGTGTATGTGTATGTGTATGTGTATGTGTATGTGTATGTGTATGTGTATGTGTATGTGTATGTGTATGTGTATGTGTATGTGTATGTGTATGTATGTGTATGTGTATGTGTATGTGTATGTGTATGTGTATGTGTATGTGTATGTGTATGTGTATGTGTATGTGTAATGTGTATGTGTATGTGTATGTGTATGTGTATGTGTATGTGTATGTGTATGTGATGTGTATGTGTATGTGTATGTGTATGTGTATGTGTATGTGTATGTGTATGTGTATGTGTATGTGTATGTGTATGTGTATGTGTATGTGTATGTGTATGTGATGTGTATGTGTATGTGTATGTGTATGTGTATGTGTATGTGTATGTGTATGTGTATGTGTATGTGTATGTGTATGTGTATGTGTATGTGTATGTGTATGTGTATGTGTATGTGTATGTGTATGTGTATGTGTATGTGTATGTGTATGTGTATGTGTATGTGTATGTGTATGTGTATGTGTATGTGTATGTGTATGTGTATGTGTATGTGTATGTGTATGTGTATGTGTATGTGTATGTGTATGTGTATGTGTATGTGTATGTGTATGCTGTATGTGTATGTGTATGTGTATGTGTATGTGTATGTGCTATTGTCTATGTGTATGTGTATGTGTATGTGTATGTGTATGTGTATGTGTATGTGTATGTGTATGTGTATGTGTATGTGTATGTCTATGTCTATGTCTATGTCTATGTCTATGTCTATGTCTATGTCTATGTCTATGTCTATGTCTATGTCTATGTCTATGTCTATGTCTATGTCTATGTCTATGTCTATGTCTATGTCTATGTCTATGTCTATGTCTATGTCTATGTCTATGTCTATGTCTATGTCTATGTCTATGTCTATGTCTATGTCTATGTCTATGTCTATGTCTATGTCTATGTCTATGTCTATGTCTATGCCTATGTCTATGTCTATGTCTATGTCTATGTCTATGTCTATGTCTATGTCTATGTCTATGTCTATGTCTATGTCTATGTCTATGTCTATGTCTATGTCTATGTCTATGTCTATGTCTATGTCTATGTCTATGTCTATGTGTATGTCTATGCCTATGTCTATGCCTATGTCTATGTGTATGTCTATGTCTATGTCTATGTCTATGTCTATGTCTATGTCTATGTCTATGTCTATGTCTATGTCTATGTCTATGTCTATGTCTATGTCTATGTCTATGTCTATGTCTATGTCTATGTCTATGTCTATGTCTATGTCTATGTCTATGTCTATGTCTATGTCTATGTCTATGTCTATGTCTATGTCTATGTCTATGTCTATGTCTATGTCTATGTCTATGTCTATGTCTATGTCTATGTCTATGTCTATGTCTATGTCTATGTCTATGTCTATGTCTATGTCTATGCCTATGTGTATGTGTATGTGTATGTGTATGTGTATGTGTATGTGTATGTGTATGTGTATGTGTATGTGTATGTGTATGTGTATGTGTATGTGTATGTGTATGTGTATGTGTATGATGTATGTGTATGTGTATGTGTATGTGTATGTGTATGTGTATGTGTATGTGTATGTGTATGTGTATGTGTATGTGTATGTGTATGTGTATGTGTATGTGTATGTGTATGTGTATGTGTATGTGTATGTGTATGTGTATGTGTATGTGTATGTGTATGTGTATGTGTATGTGTATGTGTATGTGTATGTGTATGTGTATGTGTATGTGTTATGTGTATGTGTATGTGTATGTGTATGTGTATGTGTATGTGTATGTGTATGTGTATGTGTATGTGTATGTGTATGTGTATGTGTATGTGTATGTGTATGTGTATGTGTATGTTGTATGTGTATGTGTATGTGTATGTGTATGTGTATTGTGTATGTGTATGTGTATGTGTATGTGTATGTGTATGTGTATGCTGTATGTGTATGTGTATGTGTATGTGTATGTCGTATGTGTATGTGTATGTGTATGTGTATGTGTATGTGTAGTGTATGTGTACTGTGTATGTGTATGTGTATGTGTATGTGTATGTGTATGTGTATGTGTATGTGTATGTGTATGTGTATGTGTATGTGATGTGTATGTGTATGTGTATGGTATGTGTATGTGTATGTGTATGTGTATGTGTATGTGTATGTGTATGTGTATGTGTATGTGTATGTATGTATGTGTATGTGTATGTGTATGTGTATGTGTATGTGTATGTGTATGTGTTGTGTATGTGTATGTGTATGTGTATGTGTATGTGTATGTGTATGTGTATGTTTATGTGTATGTGTATGTGTATGTGTATGTGGTATGTGTATGTGTATGTGTATGTGTATGTGTATGTGTATGTGTATGTGTATGTGTATGTGTATGTGTATGTGTATGTGTATGTGTATGTGTATGTGTATGTGTATGTGTATGTGTATGTGTATGTGTATGTGTATGTGTATGTGTATGTGTATGTGTATGTGTATGTGTATGTGTATGTGGTATGTGTATGTGTATGTGTATGCTGTATGTGTATGTGTATGATGTATGTGTATGTGTATGTGTATGTGTATGTGTATGTGTATGTGTATGTGTATGTGTATGTGTATGTGTATGTGTATGTGTATGTGTTTTGGGATGTGTATGTGGTAGGTGTATGTGTATGTGTATGTGTTAT
>CAJZLR020000047.1:20000-22500 GCA_916050605.2 Platycheirus albimanus | reverse complement strand
GTGTGTGTGTGTGTGTGTGTGTGTGTGTGTGTGTGTGTGTGTGTGTGTGTGTGTGTGTGTGTGTGTGTGTGTGTGTGTGTGTGTGTGTGTGTGTGTGTGTGTGTGTGTGTGTGTGTGTGTGTGTGTGTGTGTGTGTGTGTGTGTGTGTGTGTGTGTGTGTGTGTGTGTGTGTGTGTGTGTGTGTGTGTGTGTGTGTGTGTGTGTGTGTGTGTGTGTGTGTGTGTGTGTGTGTGTGTGTGTGTGTGTGTGTGTGTGTGTGTGTGTGTGTGTGTGTGTGTGTGTGTGTGTGTGTGTGTGTGTGTGTGTGTGTGTGTGTGTGTGTGTGTGTGTGTGTGTGTGTGTGTGTGTGTGTGTGTGTGTGTGTGTGTGTGTGTGTGTGTGTGTGTGTGTGTGTGTGTGTGTGTGTGTGTGTGTGTGTGTGTGTGTGTGTGTGTGTGTGTGTGTGTGTGTGTGTGTGTGTGTGTGTGTGTGTGTGTGTGTGTGTGTGTGTGTGTGTGTGTGTGTGTGTGTGTGTGTGTGTGTGTGTGTGTGTGTGTGTGTGTGTGTGTGTGTGTGTGTGTGTGTGTGTGTGTGTGTGTGTGTGTGTGTGTGTGTGTGTGTGTGTGTGTGTGTGTGTGTGTGTGTGTGTGTGTGTGTGTGTGTGTGTGTGTGTGTGTGTGTGTGTGTGTGTGTGTGTGTGTGTGTGTGTGTGTGTGTGTGTGTGTGTGTGTGTGTGTGTGTGTGTGTGTGTGTGTGTGTGTGTGTGTGTGTGTGTGTGTGTGTGTGTGTGTGTGTGTGTGTGTGTGTGTGTGTGTGTGTGTGTGTGTGTGTGTGTGTGTGTGTGTGTGTGTGTGTGTGTGTGTGTGTGTGTGTGTGTGTGTGTGTGTGTGTGTGTGTGTGTGTGTGTGTGTGTGTGTGTGTGTGTGTGTGTGTGTGTGTGTGTGTGTGTGTGTGTGTGTGTGTGTGTGTGTGTGTGTGTGTGTGTGTGTGTGTGGTGTGTGTGTGTGTGTGTGTGTGTGTGTGTGTGTGTGTGTGTGTGTGTGTGTGTGTGTGTGTGTGTGTGTGTGTGTGTGTGTGTGTGTGTGTGTGTGTGTGTGTGTGTGTGGTGTGTGTGTGTGTGTGTGTGTGTGTGTGTGTGTGTGTGTGTGTGTGTGTGTGTGTGTGTGTGTGTGTGTGTGTGTGTGTGTGAGTGTGTGTGTGTGTGTGTGTGTGTGTGTGTGTGTGTGTGTGTGTGTGTGTGTGTGTGTGTGTGTGTGGTGTGTGTGTGTGTGTGTGTGTGTGTGTGTGTGTGGTGTGTGTGTGTGTGTGTGTGTGTGTGTGTGTGTGTGTGTGTGTGTGTGTGTGTGTGTGTGTGTGTGTGTGTGTGTGTGTGTGTGTGTGTGTGTGTGTGTGTGTGTGTGTGTGTGTGTGTGTGTGTGTGTGTGTGTGTGTGTGTGTGTGTGTGTGTGTGTGTGTGTGTGTGTGTGTGTGTGTGTGTGTCATGTACTGCAATAGGCAACGGAAAATGTGCCTTAAAGTATGCACTAAATTATCCATCGAAGAATGCATTAAGCCACAACCCAAAGGTGGGCAGTGCATTGTGGTATTCCAAAACATACACCACACAACAATAATTGGAGGCGCGGCCTAACCTGACGAATACAGTATCAGGGCATACCGACTAAAAATACTGCTGCCCTGATACTGGATAAAAAACCGAAGACCCCAAAAAGAACTAATGAGAAAAAAAATTGACATACTGCCAAATACTGATGACAACGGAAGAAGATGACTGTTGGATCCGGCATGGTAGCAGACAAAAAGATGACCGTTGGACCCGTCATTAAAAACAAAAGACTGAAAGTGCGAGTGCTGCAGTTTTAGTATTAAATATTATTAAGTAGGTTACTATTATTAAATATTATTGAGTAGGTCACTATTATCAAACATTGTAACAGAATAGTAGAAAGGCAAATTTGTAGGTATTACTAAATATTGTAAGTAGGTTATTATTATTGAAAAATATTGAAAAATGTTAATGTTAAGGAGTGGGGTTTGTAGTATAAATACAGCCCCAAAATATTGAATAAAACACCGTTTTACTTAACCAAGCAAGGTAGATACAAGTTGTTTTGTTTTCATACCAAGTTAATTCAAAGGAAATCTCCAGAACACCAAAAACAAGTTAATTCAAAGGAAATCTCCAGAACACCAAAAACAAGTTAATTCAAAGGAAATCTCCAGAACACCAAAAAACAAGCTAATATAAACATAAAATATTTACAATTCTTTTCAGCCTTTAAGTCAGCCGTTAGGCTAAAGAGTATCAGCTGCCAGGGCTTTATAAATCTGGAACTCCCCGCGAATAGGTAGGTAGGCAACCAAGTCAAACAAAAGATTCACACCCTCTTACTGTGTGTGTGTGTGTGTGTGTGTGTGTGTGTGTGTGTGTGTGTGTGTGTGTGTGTGTGTGTGTGTGTGTGTGTGTGTGTGTGTGTGTGTGTGTGTGTGTGGTGTGTGTGTGTGTGTGTGTGTTGTGTGT